>PVIR01011469.1:0-47123 GCA_004026965.1 Petromus typicus
TCAGAAGAACAATCCAAATTCCAAAACACATACATCTTAAAATAGAGTTAAAAGATTTTAAATAATTTGTTGTACTATAATAGTATAAATTCATTTTACACAATTGTATGCTAATCTGATAAATATTATATACTCTTCTATCCAGAGTTGTACTTCCTTCTAAAATCTTTAAACTAAAAAGACACAAAAACTTATTTCAGAAAGTAAACCTAATTTTTTTTCAGTTCAAGAGAAAAATAAGTTTGTCTATGGGAATAACATCCTAACTGCTCCTGATCTCAGATGATCTTGGAAGCTAAGGAGGGTCGGTCCTCTTTTGTGCTTAGAAGGGAGATAAAGACAAGTTTCAAAATCACTTTATAATAGACAATAGAGCAAAACATTTTGGTTAAAGGAACTAAAGACAGAATCCTGTTATAACTTTATATGAATACTCTTCAGCAACATCTTCTAACATGGGTGATCATATGTACTAGTTGAATTAAGGAAATTGAATGATATATTCAACAATACAATGCAAATACATTTCAACTATTTCTGTAGTAAATTTTTATCTTTAGTTTACTATTATTATTTATTCATGCACAGTTATAAACTTTCACATTAGGCACTCGCTGGCCAGCACAAGGTACTGAGTTCAATCCCAGGTCGCACTAAAAACAAACAAACAAATATCTCTGAAAACATTCACAGGGTGTGACTCTCTTTTAAGGAAAAAGCAATAAGGGTAACTGAAATGTGTATTTTGTAATTTTTTAGAAGAAGTTTTATTTGTGGAGTTGGTTTAGGCAATATCTATCATGTAATTATTTGTGAATAAAAAAATCTATCATTGATCAATTACATTACGGAGGGACAATTGATATTTCAGAACTTCAATTATATAAAACAAGGGGAAATAAAGTTGTTACTTTAAGTTTTAGGATTTAGATTTAAGTTACTTTTTAAGTTAGTTTTTTAAAGCATTTTTGTGAGAATAAAAGTATTTTCGGTTATTGGCACAGAAAATAGAAAGAAAAGGTAAGGATATATTCAAATAGAAATGCTTTATATTTATATTAACATATTTATGTATTTATATTTAGAAATAATTATAATCACTTAGAAGAGTCTAACATGATGCTCAAATGGAAGAGTTTATATTCACAAAATGTTAACCCCAAGTGCTGATTAATTTGTGACATTGTAAAGTCAGAGTCCAAAGATGAAGAATTAGAACCCAAGGTGTTTTGAAAGGAAAAGATTAAGTGGGCAAAACTAAGAGATAGTGCAGACAAATACTCAATTTCTTTATAGCTCCTGAATATAAAATTACATTTCTTTGTTTGCATAGAGTTCTCAGTGACTTAGAAATTCCACATATGTTATAGTACATGCACACTTGTAAAAACTGGCATTTGTATGGAAATATTGTTTCCTTGTAATGGTCCACCACTAATTTTTATCTTAAGAATCTGTACAACATTTATTAAGATATGTAGCTGGTTAGTTATTACTTCCCTTTTAAAATTAATTTTACTATTTTAGCACAGCTTTAAGAACTCAAGAGTTAAAAAATAACATGTCTCTGCATGGACATATTTGTTAAGGAGAAAGTCTGTATAATTGTGGTTATATTGGCTAAAAGTTTCGGGGATACAAAATAAATATTAGATATCTACTACACAGCTTACGACGCGGTATAATAAATTTTAAGATTTCCTAAATAAATCTTAAATCAAGTATTCTTAATACACACATATAAGGGACACAAAATAACTTGAAACCGTGGTGTGGTATGTCCACGGGGTTGTCTGTGCACATAGTATCACAGTTAGTTGTACATAACTTAATTTACTGAAATGTATGCATTAAGATTTATTATGCTTCATACATTAATAAAACCTAACTAGATCTGCTACAAAATTTTAGATAAATTTTTAGGTAAATAGGTATCAATCATAACAAAATTCATTGTATATCCATCTGTACCCATAAGGAGCCACCTAATGTAAGTAAAAGGGGTAAATTTGGCATCTTTCCACAACAATTAGCACTTCTGTAGACAGATGTTCTGAATTACAACCATTCTGGCATCAGTGTTTATAAATTGTGTGACTATATTTTTTGCATAAACTAATTTAGGCAAAAGTGTCTTGCCTACAAAATAGAAATATATATTTATGTTTAAGAACATTAAAATATTTAATTTGTAAAATTAACTTAATGTAATGTGTTTAAAAGTTCTAGTCCTGAAAATTCTCAATAAATATTGATTTTCTTGTTACTTCTGGAGATCTCATACTAAAGGTGCCTAATTTTAAGCACTTACATTCTTAGATAAAATAAAGTAGCAATGGTTATGGCAGTAATAAGTGTATTCTGTACTAAAACTTCCTGAGATTTGTCATCTAAGTTTCTCTAAATTTAAATTTTCTTTCACGTAAAATGAGTTAAATAATAATGAATTCCTATCTTAAACAATTCTGTAAATTTAAAAATTCATTTTATTACACACTAAGAAGTTTACAGTATATTTATTTATTTATTTATTTATTTTGAGACAGGATCTCATTTTGTAGTTCAGGCTGGCCCTGAGCTCACAATGTGGCCCAAGTAGAGCCTCGAACTCACAGCATTCCTCCTGCCTCTACCTCTTGGGAGATTATAGGCATAAGCCACCATGCCTGGCTGGATTCATTTTTTTAGGACAGATTTCCTGATGTGGAAGTATGGAGTCCGAGAGTGAACGTTTAACAGCTTTAAACAAATACAGCCAGTTGTTCTGCAGAAAGGGTGCCCATGTACGTGTTCACCAATGGTAAAAGTGAAACCAGCCTCTGGGTTGAAATAAAGTGTCATAGTGTTATCTGTGGAAGACAGACAAGCCTAAAGCTTTACTACCATTTTCTAGGCAGGAGTTGGTGTTTACAATGATTATGAACTATTTTTAAAAGTTGTAGATATTCTTTTTTTTGAAACAGAGTCTCACTTTGTAGTTCAGGCTGGTCTAGAACTAAGCTTCAAACTCAGCAGTCTTCCTGCCTCTGCCTCCCAATCCTCTTCTGGGATACAGGCATGAGCAGCCAATGCCCAGCACTGTGGTATGTGGTTCTGATTGTGTGTGTGTATGTCACCATGCCCAGAATTGTTGTATGTTGTTACTGGGGGTAGAACTCTGGCCCTTGTACTTGCAAAGCAAATGCTGGAACCACTAGGCTAAATCCCTGGCACCTACAGTAAATGTTTTATTGTAATGAGGCTATGTTCCATAGTGGAAAATAAATTCAGTCCTCATTTAGAACATGTAGATGAAATAGCACTGAAGAGAATGTATATGTACATAATATATGTGCACACTTTACTAGTATATAAATTTCAAAACTTTTCTCCAGAAAGGAAAGCATCATTTAAAATCAGTACCTTTTTTTAATAAAGATCTTACAATATTTTGACATTACTTTGATTTTGAAATATTTTGTTCAGGAGGTAGCCAAGAATAAAATAAATCAATTAAACTTTTTTTAAAAATGATAGCATCATAAGAAAATATTATATCTCTAATCTCTGGTTCTCTAAAACAAAAAAGGATCTTATTTAAGTGGTCAGTCTGTGAAATTTAACACAACATAGTATACACCATATCATGCAAAAATATCTGCCTTAAAATAAGATTTAAATAAACTATATTAAATTTATTTTGTAATAAAATATATGTAGAAGCATCAAAAAGGAAAGTAGCTTCAATAAACACTAGGCAGTCACTAATTTATACCAAAAAAGCTACCCAGAAAAGTACCGCTGAAAGAATGTAAAAGAAACGTTGCAAAGATGAGCATTTTCAATAGAGTACGGCCATTTTCAGAAATAATTTAAGATCATATTTAAAGTTGTATAAATTTTACAAAGGCAATTATGGTACTTTGTATACCCACCCATTAATATTCTTTTTTTCTTCACTGACCATCCTAGTGGGCAGATGTGTGGAACAATCTTCCTCCTTTTCTTTGTCCTGCCTGAGCTCCACAGTATTTAGCTGAGTGCTGATTACAAACTCTCAGAACTTCACTGTTCATTGCATTAGTTTTCCTCCTTCTGTCTTTGCAGTTAACTTGAGTCAGTTGTGCAGAGAACTGTGTGAATAAGAGATAACACACATTTTCATCTTACTTTCTGCTCCCAAGAATCATCAGCTGTGGTCGTGATTTGTACTTTGGTTTTATTATGAGGAGAATAAGGGTAGTCATTTTTATTGAAAATAATTAGATATTCAGACATGGATTATGATACGCAATAGCATTTTCTATAACCCTCAGAAATGCATGAGGGTGGGGAGCAAATTTCACTCAGTGATTCTAACGTCTACCTGGCAAGAACAAGGTGCTAAGTAGAATCCCTGGTACTACGTACCACAATATCGGGTGTGGTCACTCACGCCTATAATCGCAGCACTTGAGTGCCAGAGGCAGGAGGATTGCTGTGAGTTCGAAGTTCGCCTGGGCCACAGAGTGAATTTAGCGCAAAGCTGAACTACAAAGAGACCCTATCCCTGCCCCCCACGCCCCACCCCTCAAAAAAGAAATTCACGGATATAAAAAAGAAATTTCTGTTCCCTTACTAAAGTTCCTTGGCATTTATTTTCTCTCGTGTCCCTGACGATGATGAGACACACACGTGATGCGAACTCGCCTACTGCTCACAGGACATGTGAAAGTGCAGAGCTTCAAATGGCAGCCAAAACCCTGAGCCGGTCAGTAGTCACATTCCTCAACAGCCTCAGAATGTCCGAAAAGAAAAATAAACTAGAATTCTTTTAACCCATTCGTTAAAATTGTACACTAGCTTTAAGTTCAAAACAAAGCTGTTACAGTGCAATTATAAATAGTTTGCCCTCAAAATTATTACTGTTGTCTTTTCAAATTAAGAAATATATATTTTATATTTTAATTTTAACTCTTTATATTTTTATTTCTGGTAGATTATTATTGTAATCTATGAAGCAAATTTATTCTGTGAATATATTTTCTACATTTCAAAATGTCTCTGCTTTGGTGAATCTTGTTTTGTCATGGGTTCTTATTTACTTTTGAGAGGATATAAATATTATCTTCAGTGCTATCATTTTATCCCCATAGACACATTTTAATTATATTTACTTAATACAAATAACTATTGAATATTGGCATGGCTGTCTATCTCTAGCCAAGTCTCATCTCTATTGTTTTAAATGTTATGAATTAAGAAAAAGTGACATGAATATAATAAAATAGTTGGAATCATGTGACCAGAATAAATATTTGGATATTATATACTCTTTCAAATAATATCTCGGACTCATAACATTATAAATTTCTTCATTCACTATGTACAATCAAGAAGGAAAAAAAGCTAATGCACATTTTGAGGAGAAAGCACTTAAGAAATGATTCTAAATTATACCTAGTAAATGGAGTGAAAAGCAAGTGCACATAATTGTAAAAATACAATGAAAAGGGATTAAGAAAATATTATACTTCTATTAAATATTAAATCATGATATAAGACTGTAGCAATTGAAACAGTATGAACTGAGGAACAGATAAATCATTTAAGATAATTAAATTGTCTGAAATAAATTCATCCAAGATGTGATAATTCATTGAGTTAAATTTGATAGCATTGCAAATTAGTTTTATTTTAAATCATGTTGGAGAAGTCACTACATACACATGTAAACTTAATGATAATCATCATATGCTATCAGATTTCTATTTTAGTACAGGTTTTTCACATTTTACTCTAGTTCAAATATAACAAACTTCATAAATTTGAATTACAAATATATTTTAGCCATATGATAAAATGTAAAAAGATGAATTTCTCCATGTAATAAACAATGATCTGCTTAAAATATGAAAACAAGTAAACAATTAAATAGCATACTTTAAATAATGTTTTACATGTGACAGATGAAATCTATTCAGTTCAAAAACTACATATTAGCTAGATATCATCATGGTAAAAAAGAGTAAGTATCTCCAGAAAAAAGAAAAATAGTTTGCTTCAAGAAGTACACTCAAAGAATTTATGGGAAGTAATTCTTAACTAAGCAAGAGAGGATTCCAGAATTCATTTATCATATCATTTAAAAACATACTAATAGCCAATATAGACAAAAATATGCAGGACAAAGCACTTTTGGTAGCTTAGTATGTAGCATGAACCAGTTACAGGAGTTAGAGCATATTAGAGGTGTGGGAGGGTAAACTGAGAGATGGATTTCCACAGTCACAGTAGGTAAGAGGACCGTGTAGGGTGGACATGAGAGTCAGGATGCACACCCTTTCTTTGGCCTTGGGAGTCCAATATTACTAACTGGGCGGGCTGTCCATGCTTCAGAGAGAGTCCAGGCTCAGAGCCTAAACTGGGTGGGTGGGGAAAACTCCATTAACCTCACCTCTTAGAAATAGGCACAACATCTATTTAGAGTTTTTCCTCCAATCCACAAGATAAATATACTGATCCCCTGAGACCCATATTACCTTGCACTGTGAAAATCATTAGAAATCCAAGCAAGGAACAAGACTTTAACCTCAAATTCTCAAAATATTAATCTGTTGTGGTTCTTCTATAACCAGCTTCTCTTTGAAGCAATCAGGAAGAAAAATAATTCCTTTCTCTTTTATGAGTCTGAAAAGTCACAGCTATTTTCTTTAAGATTAAAAAAGAAAAACAACTTTTTCCAACTTATTTTCAGAGCCTGCATGGCACAAGGAATTTAGGTAAAATGAACTTATTATGAAAAATAACAAACATCTTTATAACAAAAAGTTGTGTGTCTCCTCTTCTACAGTCCACCACATTTGTTTCTGACTATTGACTTTATTTTCTAGGAAGTATTGGACTGATCTACTTATTTTGGATTTTAGAACCTACAATAATCAACAACTATTTTCTTTACTTTTTGTCTCTAACAGATAATTCCTTCAATGGCCACAAATCTAGAGTTACAGGGAAACTTTCAAACATGATAGAAAACATTTAAACATTTAAGATTTATTTAAACATTTAAGATTTAAACATTTAAGAAAAAATAATTACTCTCAGAAGCAGATTACTCACTTAATTTCAATGGAGTCTTTCATTAGTAGCCACATGGATTTGGTTTCATGATACCTTATAGATACTATTATCATTAGGTGCTTCTTTCATTTACACAAAATGACAATCATATTTTCACATAATCCACAGTACCTTCTTTTATATTGTAAATCATTTATAGATTATATCTAGTATTCGAGGTTATGTAAGTGGCTATTATACATCATTGTTTGATAATAATAATAATAATAAGGAAAAATGTCTGGACATGCTCAGTTCAAAAGCAATTTGTTTGTAACATTTTCAATGTAAAGTTGCTTGAATGTATGGATGTGAAACCCATAGATATGGAGAAAACTATGTACATAGGCACTCTTTTTTTTACTTCAATTTTTTAGTAAATATTTATTTTTATATAATTTCAAAAATAGAACATAGATGTAGCAAAAAATGCATCATTAAGTATAATTTTATTGAAGTAACTGCTGCTTTCTAGTAACCCCTACTTTGCTAGCTGAAATTATTTATTTTTACCACTCTTAGTATTATAAGTAGTAAAAGCAACAATATTATCCATAGAACATTTAAGAAAAATCATAAAGAACAATGTTTGACTTAAATGCAGGTTACAGCATAATTGTATGGACTTTCAGAAGTGAGAACTGTTTTCTAATTTGCTTGTTTTTTCCAGAACTGGACACTAGCTTGCGTGGACTTTGTGTTTGCTGTCCTGACTTTTTCCTGCTAAGTCCTGTCTTTTATGCTCATGTATTTGAGGTCTGCACACCATTAGACTATTTTCAAATTTTTTTTGACCAGTCATTAACTTTATGACCTCTGTCACTTTTGTATTTCATATAAGTGGAGCTTGATAGGAGTATGAATAAATCAAATCTCAGAGGACTAAAGACGCTTTGGCTATCAAAAATTTTATTCTCTCTGGGAGGAAACATTTTCTTCAATTGTCTTTTCCAATAGACTGTTCCAATAAGAGCAGAATATAGTTGTCTGAATATGGCAAAATAATTTTCACCATTTCTCTGTTGAGTCTGACTGGAGTTTTTGTGAGGTAATTAATTCACACAGCTATGCTATGATAATATCAATAAAAATGTTAAAGATTCAGTAATATAATTCCTTAAAATAGTCTATACTTTATGATCACCAAAAACTATGTTCTTGCAATTTAATAGCCATGAATCACTCTGAATCTTTTATTCAGTCTAGAGAGAAGATGTGCAGTTGTGTAGCTCTGATGTAAACCCAACCACCCCCACAAAGAGGATAACTAAACAAGAAAAGACAATTAAAATAGAGACTTGGCCTGCAAAGACAATACAAGTTAAAGCAAAGCAAAATGAAACTGATAATGCTGGAAGAGAAATTCAAAAATAATTGCCGCAAGAATACGGGCTCTGCTACCTTTCAGAGCCTGCATGGCACAAGAAATTTAGGTAAAATGAACTTATTATGAAAAACAACAAACATCTTTATAACAAAATGGTAATCAACTGGGGTAAAGATGAGATATGTGCAAGGGCCGGGTTATGTGAGAAGATAGACATTTGTGCAGTTTCTAAGGAAATTGAGATACCAAATCTCATAAAAGACAAGACGAAGGATTTTCAAATTAGGAAAGGAATAGACAAAATATATGGTTGTAACTGGAACATTGTCCCTCTAGTTAAGAAGGTTTTAGTTGTGGGAATAGAATTTGGGTGCAAGTTACTCTGACCTCAGGGTATAAGATTCAGCAGGCTGGAATTGAGTCTCAAAACAAGCCGGGGTTAACCCTTTGCAGCCTGCACTGCTCACAGCCTGCCTTGGGCCATAATCAATACTGTGGTCTCCTGCAGACCCAGAATCAGAGAGGATTATAGAAATCTTCCACAAAGTACAAAAATTGCTTCCTCTACTGCATTGCTACAATTAGGAAAACAAGGACAGGCTATTGAAACTACTCTTATACTGATGTAAATGTATATGGTACAGCTTTAATAAGGAAGTAAAATATGTTAGTTCTCAAGGTTTTTAAAATTATATTTTTACCACTGTGTATTGATTCTACTAATCCTGGGGGTAGAGCACGTACATGACATATCTTCATCCTTGTATTCAGGTCCTCCCATCTCGTCCCTCATCCTTTATTCCCTCTTTTCTCCCTCTCCATGTTTTGATCTTTTTACCATTTGAAAAAGTTTTATCTCCCTTTTTCCTGTTATATTTTGTTTTGTTTCTTAATGTATTTCTATTTTGGGTTTTTAATATAAAATAAATCATGTAATACTTAAGCTTAGGAGTCTGATTTATTTGACATAATGTTAGGTACTGTAGAGAGGGCCTATCTCATTACCATGTGAGTGGAAAGGTTATTTAATTTTTAATTTTTCTGATACTAGCCACATTTTTCTTCTGAGAAACATATCATTTGCCCACCTGAGAAATGTAAACTGAGACAGAAACCTTGAAATTCCAGGACATAAAACCCAGAATCTTTAAGGAATATTTTAAAACAACTATTGATTTAAAAATTACAAAAACATGTTCCAGCTAGATATTTACATTTCATGTGGATTTGTTTATATGTCTGTCAATAATAGCTTCAACAATTTATGTAACTGTGTTTATTAGTTAGCTTAGAAAAATCATCAGGTACCACAGAGGAATGTTTTAAATGATAATTTTAAGCATACAGAATAAAGCACTCAGTAAAAAGCCGATAGACATTGTCTTTAAAGAAAAAGATAAAGTTTTTTTTATCTTTATTGGTACATTAAATATACACATCATGATTGCACTCCATAATGGGGATTTGTACCGGTATAAGACACAACTTAATTCTCATTTTTTCCCATAGCCCTACCCACCCTACCACCCCCCCATATACATAAAATTTGTTTCCTTAAAGTTTTAAGGAGAGTTCTAAATATCATGGATGTGAACAAATAAAACAACAAGCAGCAGATGGAGAAGTGGACAGAAACCAATGATGGCTGAGAGAGAAGGTACAGAAATTGGGTCTTACTGTTTGTGATGGTGACGGTGCCCTGTATGAGGAGCACTGTAACCGTGATGCCTCAGAGAACAAAACAAAATAGAAAAAGTAACCTGGGATTAAGGAGATATTTCTGAAAAAAAATTTTTCACATATTTGATGGACTCATAATGAAAGATATGGGATTATGCCATATTGATACTGATTACATCAATACAGCTTTCTGCTGTTAGACTTTAGAGTACTTAGAAAGCCTGAATCTTAATGAGTCAGGGTTTTTCTAAGTGTTTGTTTAAAAATACTCTGATTAGTTTTGCACATATAGTACATTTGACATTGAGACTAGAGGGGTGTACACCTCTAAAGGACAATTATGCTTCATAAGTGTACAAAACATATAAAACTGAGGAAGGATAATTTTGGCAGAGTATTCCAGAAACAGTCTTTTATGCAATATGTGTTGCATCTGGATCTCAAAAATAGGAAAACTTGGGCCGGAGATTTAGCTCAGTGGTTCTGGCACAAAAATAAAACTTTTAGCATTTCTACTATTTACATATAGCACCATGGGGATCAGAAAAAGAGCAAGAAACAGGCATTTTGATAGTCATACTATTTGAAATTGGCCTATAAGTATTTATTATTATATAAATGAGAAGCTCTTTTTAAGGGCACTAATTCCATTTATGGTAATTAACACTGTTCCCTAAACTAGTAAAAGATACACATATATTATTAAATATTTCTGTCATTGTTACACAGTATAGATGCAAGACAAATGCAAAGTTATTAATGACTTCTATATTAATGAGCAATGAATTCCAAGTCTTGTCTTACAAATGAAAACTATATTAATATATTGGCCAAGGAATTTAGCTTAGTGGTTCCAGGGCTGCCTTATAAGCGCAAGGGCCCTGGTTCAATCCTGAGTACCACATACAACAATTCCAGCACTTGGGAGAAAGAGGCAGGAGGATTGCTGTGAGTCCCAGGCTCAGCTGGGCTACAAAAATATATTGATATATAAAGGTCATCTGAGTAAATGTAATGCTAATTATTGCTGATTTATTTATATGTTATGTACATCTATTGTACTCCCTAACTGTACAAATCCTGAAAAATATAACACTTAGAACAACTTATCATCCTCATGACATACATATAAAATATTTATTATAATAGATTTTTAAGCTTCTGCTCCTGATTAGGAGAATTATATGTATTTACACCCTTTTTAGTTCAAAGACTGGCACCCCAATAATTTGAAGATATAATACATGTGTAAACAAGCAAGGCTACTACCACTGAGCTAATCTTGGGCCCTACTTAGAATAACGTAAACATATAGTAATAGATCCAACAAAATGACAAAAGTAGGGTAACTATTTCATGGATTTTACTCCTATTACTTTTGTTTTGTATTTTTCTCCCAAGACTCTGGATCAAATCTTACTTAGGGGAATTACATACAGGTCAACTAGGGAGTATCTGTGCAAAAGTTGAAAACACAAAATTATTAGCCCTAAATTATACCATCAGGCTTTTAGACTGAGAATATCTATACCTAGAGTTCCCCATTGACCTTGATCAAGGGCTGTCTCAGATCTCTGAAGAGAATTACATGATTGAGATGTTTCCAAGTCATGAGGATCCTTCTCACAGACTTAACTGACTCTCAAGTAGTGAGAGTTCTTCACAGAGGAACTGAATTCCCCCACAAGTTAAAATAATTCATTTGATGTTATGAAAACAAGATTGCAATAATGGTAGACCAGATGCCAATTTTGTACTGCCCTCTATAAAATTGCTTTGTAGTCTTTTGTGAATGGCCAATATGATCTTCTTCATCAGAGTCTGACATCTTCACTTAGTACCTAAGTTTAAAGCTACTCTACATCTATCATTTTTCAATCAAATATTTGCCTATAAATGTATACAAGCATTTAAATTTAATTTTCTTTTCTTTCATTGTCAAAACAAGGGCTTGTATTTCCTAGTTACAATAGGGGGAGGAGATCTTTATTATAATTTTTAATACATAGCTAAATCTGAAAATAAAAGGTTTTCTTAGATAGCACAATAACAGAACCTTTCTTAAAGCAATCAGATAGTAACATAATGGAGTTGTCTTCCTACAGAAATGATTATAAATTTACATATTATGATTGTGCTACTCATGCCTTTAATTATAAATTCATCACAAATAAACTCTAAGGCATTCATTACCTTTAGGGAATAAAAACAAATAACTCTGTAGCTAACTTAATTCCATATATTATTATATAGATAAACCCAGTGTTATGAAAAGAAATAGTATGCTTTTGTAATTTTTAAGACTATGTACATTTTAAATGACTACTAATATGGTAACTGGTATTTCTATTGGAAATCATATACTGTAAATGCCACATATGTATATATACAGATATAGATTAATAATGCTAATTACATTTTAAGGAATCATGGGTAGGTGAATATTCCCTTACTTTAACAAAATACATATGACAATGAAATGTAAAATAGGAAAAGTTTATTAGGGCTCATGTTCTCTTTGGTTTTACCCTATGGTCTTTTGGCTAGTTCCTTTTGGGTTGTCTGCCAAACATTTTGCCAAGTTTGCAGTGGAACAAGGCTGCTTACTATATGAAAGGCAGAGAAGCAAAAGGAAAAAGGGAACTGAAACCTGTCTGTCCTCTCCAAAATCAGCCACCAGGTGGCTAACATTCTCTGAAGAAGCTCTGTCTCCTAAAAGCTCTGCCATCTCTCAACAGTACTGATGGTTCAGGGAGTGTAGGGCTTCCTATCTGAGCCTGTTAGGGACATTAAAGATTCAAGTACAACAAATTGTCTTATGGCAAAAAATTCTCTTACTAGAAATACTTGGGCTTCTTCATATTATTTATTCTTTTTAAAAGTGAATATAAGCTTGAAATATATGAAATTAAAACTCAAGGCACTGAAAGTTTAAAAAAAAAAGCAAGGGGGGGTTTTGTGAGTTATTATAGGTGCTAGTCATACAAAAGAAGGATCGGTTCCTGGAATAAGTTTCCAAATTAATCACCAGAATAAAGTATAGTAGTTAGAAAACATCCACCTGACAAGAGTTATGAATAGTTTTTTGTACATTTAAGGGAAAAAAGTACTGTTACCTACCATGCCTATAGTTAAAAGTAATAGACGATGTGAAGTGAAGTTTGGATAAAAGAATAACCTATAGGGACAAGTAGTTTTTTCTTCTTAACTGTTAGTGTTGTAAGCAGAATGCAGTGGTGTATAGTGATTGTCCTGGAGCTTTGTGTCAAGAGTATCAGCATTTAGTCCGATAGTTAATTGTGGTGTCAGGTTGGATAAGAAATGACTAACAGATTGGTTCAGCCCAGGCTTGAGTCAATGACTTACTAAAGATGGAAAACCTATCCTGGTGACTGTGGAACCAACAAATAGATTTGTTGCTGAGATGCAATAAAATAGAAAAAGAAGAGGTCTCACTTCTGCTTCTTTCAGAGAAGCTCCAGACTTTGCCTTTGCCTTAAAATAGCCGTATCTAGGCCTCCAGTGCAGACTCTTCAGCCTTTCAGCACAGGACTTATGGCCCTCACATGGACTTGTACAAAACTCTAGAGTGAGCTCCAGGACTCTAGTTTATGACTGGACAGTTGGGCTATGGAGCCAACACAAGGCCCTCTGTATTCTTCCCCACTCACTATTCAGGCAGCCATTGTAAGTCTTCTTCTAGTGAACCCTCACTGGCACAGGTAGTTATTTCATGTTGTCCTTGTTTTTGTTTTTGTTTTTGTTTTTTACAGATCTAGCCCAAAGCTATTGTGGAGGATAGCCAAAGCTATTGTGAAGGATAACTTTGCTTATTTTTCCTATTTTATATTTTTCTGCCTTGTAATTAAATTTAGGAAATCTTAGAATTTTTCTCTTACCAAACGTGTAATTTTCCTAGGCCAAGCAAGCTGTGAACAGTTGTGTTTACATTGCAGCCAGATGCTTTTTGAAGAATCCTGCATTTCCTGTCTATGAATGGAATTTGTACAACTCACTCTTTCTTTTTCATGTAGGAGCTATTGGAAGCAAAATCTTAGAGTGAGCTGCTACTTATTTATCAATGGACTATATACCATCTTTGTATGCATCTATCAGTGTTTTTATTCAAGAGGGGTCTATATTGGAATAAAGGTTCTGTAAAGTGTGATTGTAATGAGTTGAAATGTGATATGTACGGTTCAAAATATTGGCCTTATGTTACACGGATGAAGATGCTTTAGTTGAATGCTAGAAATATGTAAAAATAGTATTTTCCTTTTAGAATGTGTTTATTCATTGGTCTTCCTTTCTGTACATTTACACATTCTATTTAAAGTAGTCCATAGAGTTTGACAATTTAAAAAGTTATCTATTTACCAAGGACTTTTTTGTTTAATAACCCGACGCTAAGATTTAATGATACAGTTCTCTATAATTATGTGTTAATTTCAAATTACTGTGTGAGTTTCTTTCAAGTGCATATTAAAATGCTGACTGAATGCAACCTAAGAATTGTGTATCTTGAATTTTTAGTGCAACGGCATTTGCATTTGAGCAATGAAAATAATCAAACTTAATTTGCCCTCCTAGAGAGCATGGAAGTAGCTTTGATTAGCCTATTGAAAGCTTGTGTTGTTCCCCTTGAGTCTGGATGCAGGGGGTAGAATTACCAACATGATGCAGCCCAGCAGGAATTCAGAGTGTCAAGGCTAAAGTTGACTATGTTAAAGACAAAAGAGAAGGTCATTGATTTGGAAAAAAAAACCAAAACAAAACAAATTGTTCATGGCTGTGGCTGGCTGTCTCTCTATCTTCTGGAAATAACTTACCTATGTTATTTTGTTACAATTGTTAAAATGCAGATTGTGTTCTTGTATTGTTTATTCCCAATATTTTTGGAACTATTCTTGAAAGGCTTTAGAACAACAGTGCCCAGAACTCAAATCTAACTGATAAACCAGACTAGGAAACCTCATAATTCATGGAACATTGGATAAAATACTCAAGAAGGTTTTATTTAAGTAGTAGAGATACATTTAACCTACCTAAAACACCATAAAAGTAATGAGTAAAAGTCAAGCTGCTTCAGTTTGGCTTCATAAAATCTGCCTAAAAAGTTGTTTCTAAAGACATAGAAAAGTGATCAGTGTTCAAGATAAAATTCAGTATTTTGTATCTATTTAAAGATTTTATGGTATATAAAATCAGAGAATCTAAAAGCATAATGAACAAATTAGTAAATAAAAATAGCCTAGAAAAAACACATTATTGTTTACAGATTTATTAAGAATAGATATTGTAACAACAATCAATAGATTTTTAAATGTTTGTTCAAAAATATTATTATAAATCTGTTCATAAAGGTTATTATATAGGTGCTCATATACATATATTCATCTCTGAAAATATAAAATATAAGTAGGAGAATAAGTGTTATAGGTGTATATGGTTGACTGTATACAGATATATTTCATATTTCTGTTGTGGGGGAGAAGAGAGTTACAATCTACTCTTCTTGTTTCTTTGGTTGAACTATGAATTATGTTGATACATTAAGATGGATAGCATACTTAATTACAACTGCCAACTGAACATGAGAATTTCACCAAAATATTACAAGTTGGTTTCTAAGGATCACTTAAAACAAAAGTCACTAGGAATCTGGCTTTAGAGCTTGGGCAGGAAACACAACAAATGAGCTTATATCATTTTGTAATAGAACATATCTCTCACGAATGGAAATATTGTTTTTACAAAACAGAGCCTAGAAATCTTGTGTCCCATCTATCAAAGGACACAATTAGAAGTTGTCATCAGTGTTTCAGATATCACCCTTTATTTAATACTAAGTATGATTATAGATTGCTTTTTCCTTTAAAAGGTTTTAAAATGACAAAATTTTTAAATGACAAATAAATTTTATTTATTTATGACAATCTATGATATTTTTCTGGTAGTTTTAAAACAAGAGCATTCTGTATAATCTCTGAATTGTCCTGAGGAATGAAACATTCCCAAATGAGCAGTTATAATCAGATACTTCAAGCAACTACCAAAGGGATAATCTCTTTCTAAGGAAATAAAATGTGAGCTAACAAGCCTTCATGAGAAGACACTGAAAGACTCTAAAAGAAGTCCAATTTATGACCTTCTGTAAAAGATTTGTTTCTTCTTATGTTTTGTGTCTGAGTTAGTATTGTCAAGAATATTAGGGCTAATATTTCTGAGGAATATTACTTGATTGTTTCCTTACAAAGATCACAGTGAGATCTGGGTCTCAAAATCCTGGGAAATCAGATCAAGGGCAGTGAAATTTCTAATTCACTCGGTGCATTTTAAGGACATAGCCAGACTCAATCTCAAAAATTAAAATAATAATAATAAGAAGAAGAAGAATAATAGAAGCTGGGTGAGACAGGAGGATCTCTAGTGTAAGCCAGACCTGAAACACAGTGTCTTAGCTAGGCATGTCTTGAAACTAAAAATAAAATAAAATAAAAAATTTTAAAAATGGCTAAAGATTTAGCTCAGTGTACAGGCCACGGGTTCAATTCATACTTTTGCCAAAAGAAAATAAAGACTCATATCGGTATGTGTTGACATGCATGTGGAGGAATATCTTTGATTTGGCTTTATGAAGTTAAATACAAGATACCAAATTTCATTTTGGTAGATATTTTTCAATACCTTAAGTGAAAAAAGAAAAAATGTCAATGTATATACAATAAATCAATTTTATACCTCAGTCAAGGGCTGCTGGACCCAAGTTTATCAACTTCCTTAGTCACTATCCACCAGCAGATTGCTTTCAGAAGTGATCCCTACTCTTCCTGGCAGCATGAACTACTGCCATGGATGATTAGTTAATTCCCTGGAGATGGAAGGCATTACATCACGTAGATGCAACAACTCCTGGTTGGCTCGCCAAATTTCTTCCTGGATACAAATCAATCTGCTTTGTATTGGAAGGAGGACTTTGTTTGGAAGCAAATTAATGCAAGTTCTCTAAAAAGATAAGGGCAGAGGTTTTCCCTCCTGCAAACAGGATCATCTTGAAGAACTCTATTACTGTAAAGGACTTTATAGAAAACATGGTTTTCATAAGTAGAATGCTTTTATATAATTTGTAACAGGATAATGGACTGGAAGGCTATTTTGTTTTTTTGAGTGATATCTTTATCATCTTAGTGTGCATCTGTGTTTTTTTTTTTCAGCTAGTATAATATATTCAACTTTATCCTCCTATGGATGTCCCCTATAATATTTTAAACAGACATGCTACTTTTAAAATATTATCTTACTTTTAATGGTATCTCCAGCATTCTGATGCAATCTAAATGGCAGTACATGTTATGGGCTCTGTAAATCTGGAGAATTATGTTAACATCTTAATCATTTAGATCCAATTTTCCTTAGAATTTAGAGTACTGGGCAAAGCCCAGAAAAGAAACTCTACTTTTAGTGGTTATTTGTGTACTAATTTGTATAGAGAGATAGATAAAATTTGTTCATATGTGTCAGAAATTACATATATGTGCATACCAGAACAGTACATCTAACTGGAATACATTTGCAATGGTAACTGAACTTCAATTTACATCTTGCATACTACTGAGTTCAGTGATGAGAAACTCAGGAAGAATCATACTCTTTAATATATATAAGCAAAATAAAAGATTTAAGTAAAATAAAGTTGAATTAGTTTTGAAAGATTAATAAAGGTGTAAAACAAAATGTGAACATGTCCTCCAAAAGATCTTTCAACTTCTTTTTTCAAAACCAAAAATAGCTAAAAATTAAAACAATTGTACTGCAAGATGATGTACATTATGCCAAAGGAAGGATATTTTATTAAAATCAAATAACAATATGAAATTTAATGTAGTACATTTAAGTACAAATGAAATTCAAAGCTTGATAAACATATGAAACGTCAAATTAATAAATGTTTGCATTATTAACATATTTATTTATTTATTTATTTATTTTAAACAAGATCTCCCTATGTAGCCCAGGTGAGCCTTGAACTCACAACAATCCTCCTGGCTCTGCCTCCAGAGTGCTGAAATAACAGACATGAGCCATCGTACCCATCATTGGTGTATGCTTACCAGGAATCAAATCAGTACCTTGCACTTGCCAGGCAGTCACCAAAATCACTGAGCTAACTCCTGAGATCCTTATCCTTTTGTTTTGTTTGTTTGTTGTTTATTTTTTAAATAATAAGCTTGGAGGGTCTGGAAATAGAAAATAATAAACCTAAATTCTACTGGGAATTAAAGTTAAGATGAGAATTCTGAGTAACAGCTTCACAGGAAGTAAAGTCTTGAAAATAAGGCTCTGAAGATTTTGACTGCAAGTTCTACATAGTATTTATTTAATCCTCACTCCTGACCTTTTTTTTTTTTTTTTTTTTTTTTTTTTTTTTTTTTTTTTTTTTTTTTTTTTTTGTGACAGGGTCTTACCATATAGTTCAGTTGCCTTGACACACAATATAACACAGGCTGGCCTGAAACTATGTAGATCTTCCTTCCTGTGCCTCTTAAGTACTGGGATTATAGGTGTATACTACCAGCCTTGGACCCTAACTTGTTAACTTGGAAAATTAAATTCTATAATGAGACTGAATAGAGAAAGAAGTGCCAAATAGATATGTAGGCTGCCATAGATAGTTTAGCTATGCTCTGTGTCTTTCTGCAATGGAGGATTGTAATTTAGGGAGGTATCAGTGGATGGATTGTGGTGCTTACATGGTCTGCTCACTCAAGGGGGTTCAACTGAAGCTTGTGCCTACAAAATGGGAATATTCTGTAAATGAGAATTAAGATGTGTCATGTACTGATAAAAACTCTAAATGCTGAATGTAATCATAGGATACACATAAAATGTTCCAATAAAATCATTTTTTAAAATAAAACAGTTTGAAGTAGTTTATTTTCTTTGATTTTTTTCAGAATACCTCTGTGGATAGAGATAGACATTTATCAATAGCTAAAAAGAGATTGAAAGAGAACTTTGACAACAAATGCTAATGATTCTTATATATATGGCACATTTAGGGTTCTTTTTCACCCTAAAGATGAGTAGGTGTAATAGAAGAGTCAACCTTTTAGATTTTGATGGCTGTCAGTGGCTAGTAAGGGTGTATAATACTTACTAAGGAAAAATGACACAAAACTTTTACACATGTTAACTACTTTGTGTTTAATACACACACTTTTCTAATATCTTCTGCATGTTTTCTTTCTTATTACTATTCATATCAGTGTAACTTGGTGAATAGCATATATTTCAAAATATTGTTCAGAGTAAATCTGGGGACAGTTTGACAACAGTTTTTCCCCACTTTTCCATGTAACTGATTTATCTGTTTTAATACTACTTTATCTCATATGTACACAGACTTGACTGATAAGTGCATATTAAAATTAATCAATGAACTCTTTAAAATCATTACGTGTTAAATTTCATGACTGAGTTTGATAATATTTGCTTTTCAGTCTCTTTCATTTTTAATTATATCTCATTTTTATTTATTCCAAATAGTCATTGTATTTTTCAGTTTTTAAACTACTAATCAGAAATCTGTTTCCTTCATAGTATAAATATTAGTATTAATATTTATTGGAATGATATAGTTGGCTGTATTATAAATATCAGATTTCATGTTTTCAGCATTTCTTGTTAATTTTCCATTAGCCTATGTCACTTATTTGAAATAAACATGATGAACTATATAAATCAATAACAAGAAATTTTAGTGTTTGGTGGCCTCTGAAACCCCAGTCATAAAATAAGGTGTGTATTTTCGCATGCTGAGTTATTTTAACTTGAAGAAAATGCGAGTTCTCAGAGTAAGGTCTGTTTATCACCTTTTCCTGCTCTTTCTTTCTCTTGTCTTTTTTCTCCTTCAAGTCCCTTCATGTTAACAAGACTTCCTTTGCATAAAGGAAGCAAGCAGAGAATATAATGGATTTCAAAGGAAGACAGCCATAAACTTTGAAATATTCCACCTTTCTATGTGGGGGCCAGCCATTAACAAAACATTTCACACCTGCTTTGTCTGCTAGTAGATCATAAAACCCTCATACTATAAGACTTTGCTGGTACCTAGTGGGTGAATGTCACAACTATCAAGACAAATTCGAGAAAAGAGCCCTGACTGAAATTATCTTTAGTCTATAATCATTAAGTCATATAATATTTAGCTCAATAAAATATTTACACAAGTAACTATTGTTCAGTAAACATAAGCTTAGAAGTACTTTCCCCTTCAGTCTTTAGGTTTCTACTTATTAAAGTTCCCATCCCATGCAGAACTGTGATTAAATACATATATCAGATCTCTTAGGTAGCTTTGTGTTACTGTACTGAAAAACTTCCAAAATATATAGAGAGAAAATGATCATTTTGTCTCACAGTTTTAGAAGTTATGATTCAAGGTGAACTTGGCCATGCATAGCAGGTCTCTGTGCCAAAGTTATGGAGCACCTGGTGGGGGAAACTGCTCTTCTTATGAGTCAGGAAGCAACAGAGAAGAAAGAAGCTAGAGTCACATATTCTCCTATAAGGAGAAGCCCCTGATGGCCTCAACCTCCCACAAGAATTCACTTTTGTAAATTCTATCACTGCTTAACAGCCTTATTCTAGGAATCCAGCCATCCATGCGAGAAAAATGCAGATCCTTAGGCACACTATTTATCATGCTCACCTGCTATGCTTTTATGGAAATTTGTCTTTTATTATAGCCTCATGAGACATGAAATACAGGGTAGGTATAAAAATATTCTTATCTTTCCACACTTGCCTCATACTTGTCTTACACTTCCTTAACAATAATGCTGTTTCCTTCCTCAGCAGTTATAGATAGATGAGTCAGTGCATTCGAAATGTAATTCATAAAAAAAATTTCTACCTATATTCCCTTAAGAACAGAATGTGGATAAGAAGAAATGAGAGGATACATTTTACAGTATCTTCTGATCCTGTTAATGTATGCATAAAAATAAAGTATTTTGATGACATTCCCCACCAGCAGTTCATATTTCAAGCAGTGGGGGACCACGAATAAAAACATCTGGAGATGATTCAAAATAATTGCATGTCCCTGAGAGATATGTTCAATCACGTGCTATACCTCCTGAGAGCTGATTATTTTCATATGTTTCTAAGTCTTTCAGAAAAATCATATATTTATGTGAGAGAATT
The DNA here is from genome assembly GCA_004026965.1 of Petromus typicus. Classification (NCBI taxonomy): domain Eukaryota; kingdom Metazoa; phylum Chordata; class Mammalia; order Rodentia; family Petromuridae; genus Petromus; species Petromus typicus. Next base: position 21,296 of record PVIR01011469.1, read on the forward strand.
TTTGCAATTTTACCCAGTAAAATAATTAAATCATTATATATGCTATCTTACAACTCTGCTCTATTAAGTCATTGCTCAAAGAAAATGATTTGCTGCAAAATAAAAATATGTAAGATGTGATATGTATAATCATGGTGAATAAATGTTTTGGAAGATAAGTTGAAAGAGTATCAGAATCAAATAATGAAGTATTCACCTCAACATAGTATATGAAAACATTTTGTGCCTGGATTATGGCTTTTGACAGTAAGACCAATATAAAACCAGAGAGAGAGAGATAGACAGACAGACAGACAGGCAGACAGGCAGGCAGACAGAAATAGAACAGAGATATAGAGACATAGAGACTTTGGCAACTCTTAGTTATGGTCTAAATGCATTGCCATGAAAGGATAAAAATGAGTCCTTGGAGACCAGGGTAGAACTTTATCATTTATATTTAATGCCCCCTCCAATCTCATGAACACATAAGTGAATATTCAGGGAGGTGATTGGCTTATGACAACACAATAATAACAGAGGGATTGATGCACCAATGAGTTTGGTGTTGGGTAGGATCTTGATTGAAAAACAGGGTCACTTCCTCCACTTTTCTCTCCCTCTTTTTCTCCATCTCTTTTCATCTCTAACTGGTTCTGATTCTCATGGGAACTTAGAATTATAAGACTGTTTATAGACCTGTAGTTTAAACATGCCATCTATTTACAGTTCATTTTCCTTACATTTTTTCACTTATAATTTTTAACTGTAAGATAAATGTTGGGCCATAGTTGGAATAGAGGTGAATATGAAAAGAACAGAAAGCTCATGTAAGAGTAATAAGTTGATGAGTGGGATATGGGACAGATGAGTTATAGTCATGTGATCTTGCAATTTTCACAAAGAACCGTCACAGTGGTCTTTTTTCAAGATGCCAAAGTATCAGAAAGTTGAAGAAGCTAACTTTACAAAATAATTTCAAATTTCAATTGACCTGTTATTATTTTACGGTAATTTGTTTTCCATCATGACCCCACACAATTTACCTTCACAGAAACAACTCTGTGTCAAGTCCCAGAGCCACGTGCTATACACTTTAAGCCAAATCAAAACAATTAACCATAGATCTCATCAAATTACTAAAACAAAAATCAAAATTAAGGAAATGGAACTCTTAGATTATAAGAATATATTTTTAAATGGTTGGATAGATTGGAGAAAGTAATTCCTTATTCCAGCCAATGTGGCTACAACAGCTTTATTTGAATTCCCTCCATATTAAATGGATAAATCAAACCTTTCCCTTACACAGTATCTATCATAGCAGTAAACAGAAATTTTAAGTATAGTTTACACACAAAATCTTAACTGTTCTCTGCAAATGTTCTTTTTTTTGTGAAGTGTATCTTTATTCACAAGCCTGCTCTTTAAATTCTTTATGTTTTTAATTCTATAAATCAGATTCTAAAGGGTCTTTCCTTTGAAATATATATGAATAGTACTCCTAAATGAATAGAGAAATTATTATGTCCTACTTTGCGTTCAGCTCCTCTGCCTGGTCTTTTCCAAGTGAGTAAAATAATGTGTAAAATAATATGATTTTACTCTCACAAGTGATTTTTAGCCCTTAGAATTTATGACGAAGATAAATTAGGCACAGATCCACATAGACCCATGTTAAACCACTGGGGCCATTGAAAGTCCACACTATCTTCCTGATTCTTAATGACATTCTGCCAAGTAAATGATTGAAGTTAAACCCTTAACCTCCAGAGGATAATTTGGGGCAGGGAGGTTTTCGCAAAAGTTCCAACAGTTTTTCAGATCTAGGAAGATCACTGATTTTAAATTCACTCTTGCTGCTATAAAGCAGTTCTTGTCAAAAGAGCAATAAAATGTTAAAACTGTCCTCAATTTCCAAATGGAAAATAGTACTCTCAGTAGAGAGAAAGCAAACCAATAATAAACAAAACACTTTTACTTCCCATCTTATTGACGTCAGGGCATTAGTTTTGTGCTGGCGCTCTAGTTTTTATTTCACCAAAGTGCTTCCCAGAAGGTTATGGTGGTCTTCTTCCTGTTTGATGGTCTATAACGCAAACACAATTCACAGCATGCATTTAAAAACTATTTTTATTTTACATTTCAGATGGCCCCATTGTCACAAAATTTTTCAGACTTATAGCTGTTCTTTCATGTTCAGAAAAAAAAAAGGATAATTTTTGTCGGCCTTACTTCATCTGCACAACTTTAGTGCATTTTCCTTTTAGAAGACTGAAGACATGTGAAGTCTGAGACACCAAATTTTATCAATGAGAAAATTTTTATTCCTGCTAAGAGGTAAATTATTTTCATGATCAGATTAATCAGAATGCTTGATTATACATGTATGTCAGTCGCAGTAAAACAGAAACACTGGAAGTCCCTGCCCTTCACAACATTATCATATGCTAATCCTGTCCCTGAGTGTGAGGAAGAGGGAGAAAATAGGTTTATGTAGTTTTGTGAAATGTTTTGGATGACCGAATTCGGATTCTACTATAAAAAGACACAATGACAGCGCTGATCGGGCCGCAGAGGTTTCTGAGATCAGAGAAAGATGAAATGTCACTCTTGGTCACTACGAAAACAGTTGACTTTGGAATATTTAAAGCAGGGAAGAAAAAGAGAAAAAAATCATGCATTTTTAAAACAACTTATACAATCAAATTTCTTTTGAAAAAAATAACTCTGTGCTGTTAGCTGCCATTGTCTAGAGAGGTGATAGGGATTTGAGAATCTATGTTTAATACATAACAGAGAAACCCAGAGGCTTCAGTAATTAAGGAAGGACTAAGTGAGCACTTTCCAGAGGTGGCTGAGCACATACTTCACTCTAGATTAATCACTCCTGACAGCAGCAGTAAAGAAAGCCGAGGGTGAGATAAGAAACTTGTCTTTATTGTCAGTATTTTGATTTACAATTAAGATAGCATGATTCTAACTCTAATGTTATATAAAATCCATATTAGAATAACTTAATAATGAAGCAGTAATTCTTTAGAAAGCTACAGTGTTGTAATGTACTTGAACTATGATCTGGTTTTTATAGGGATGCAGACAGGTAGATAAGCTGGTATGTGTAACTTCATACAGGAAGGTGAATGATTACCGCTAAATGTTGAGGCATGACAGAAAATACGGTGAGTGGCATGGAAGTGTCCCCCATGTCACATGAATTAAGTTACCATTTATTCACTTGTAACCTTCAAACTGTAAGTTATAGGATATAAAAGACATACATGTACATGAATCTTCATCAACATGGAAGAAATCAAAAATATTTAAAATCTGAAGTAGAACTACATTTAGACACTATGCCTTTAGCCTAAAAACAAAAGTGTTACAGATGATTTAAATTGTACAGGTTTCAATCACAGTGATAGGAATTCTTTAAATCAATCATTCTTTAAAAAAAACCAAAACAATAATTTTAATTTTAGTAGGATAGTTTCTCGCTAGGGTAAATATATGTGATTTTTTTTTTTTTTTTTTTAGATTTTTTGAGACAGGGTGTCGCTTTGTGGTTCAGGCTGGCTCTGAGCTCAAACTCACATCGCAGCAATCCTCCTGCCTCTGCCTCCCAAGTGCTGGGATTACAGGCGTGAGCCACCACGCCCGGCACTGTGGGATGTGGTACTGGTTGCTGCTGGGCGTGAGTCTCCACACCCAGTGTGGTATGTGGTAATAAATGTGAATTTTTAAAATGTTGACCATTCGGTTGACTGGCTGTCATGTTTTCTCAGCTGTGACTCATGTCATAGTCCTACGAGGATCAGGAACATCATGGCGGCATCTGCACTTGAGGCTGTGGGAGGAAAGTGCGGACATTGCTATTGATGAGTAAAAGCTAATGAACAGAACCCAAGTCCTCTCCTCATGCTCTCATCACAGTTATCCCGTTCCACTGACGTTATCCACAGTGGCCACTGCACCAATGGTTCTCTCTGCCTAGCTAATGCATCTTAAGTTGCTACTTTAAGATACTCCAACTAAAACTGTTTTTCTTATTCACAATTATTCAGTTAAAGTTTACTTTCTAGTCAAAAGTCATCCATAAGAAGCAGGTGGAAATGTTCCATCACTCTTTCTCTTAAGCATAGGTAACAACAATTATGAAACTACAGTTGTCAGCTGCCTTTAAATCAGACATTTAATTTTGCTAATGTTATGATTCACTCATTTCAATGCATTGTTAGCTACATTGTTTGATGCCATGTTAGTTACTCAGAAAGAAACTTCTAACAGATATAAATTAAAGGAGATGAAAACCAATGTTTTTCCTTCCTCAGTGATAACCACTGATATTAAATATGTCACTCAAGTTATTTTTTTCTGGATGTCTCTCCAATTCTGAGTGTTTTTTTCATTCTCTCTTCAAAAGTGCAAACATGCTTTGTTGTATTTTAGACATTAAAATAACATTCTTTCTTTGGCTCTGTTAAAGAAAACAGAATGGTATACCAGAAGGCCAAAACGTGTAACTGTCTGTGTGAAGTCTGTTGAGGACACATAGGGACTCCTAGGAATGAAGCCTAAGGAAAAACATTAAGTTTGTGTAGGAGAGAACATTTGTTGCTCAGTCTCATTACTCAACACAAATAAACGGCTTCTTAAAACTCACTAAATTTTACATTGCTGTGATTCCAATTATGTTATCCTTTAGCCAGTTGCAGTTGTACAAGTAAATCCGTGCTGAAATGCAAAACATACTGCATTTCTTTTTTAGAGAGGAAAGTTTAAAATTAGTACACTTTTGAGAAATATAAAGGGTTTATTCATTGTGGGGTGTTGTTTCTGTACGTTTTGCATCTATGTCCTTTCCACTTCCTCTTTGCTTGCGCACCTTCCCCCTCATTTCCTCCTCAGAACTCCAAAACATATTTATCTGAATCAGTGATCAAAATTATAACCAAGACCTTCAGACACATGTAAATGAAAATTCACTAATTCACTAATTTTGAACTCATAATCGTCCCTAAGAGATAATAGGCCAAAATAGTAGTCTTAACATTCTAAATATTTTATGTGGGACAACATGACAATGAAAGAAGTTTTTCTTGCTCCAAAATATTTCTTCTAAATTTTTTTTAATTCTGTGAAAAATTAACACTACAAATAAATAATATTTCTGTTTTGGAAGGTCTTGGATAATCTTTTATTTGTAATTAAAAAAATTTATGTATGGTAACATTTTAATAAGAATAGAAAAGTTTATTAATGCCATTATGTACATTTTTTAAATTCATGAATTTATTTAGGTTGAATTCTAACACTTTTTCTTTGACAGTTGTGCTCTCCTCTGTGTCTCCCTATATCGTACTTCCAGATCATCATTGCCAGCAAGGGATTCAACACCTAAGGAAAGTATCTGAACACTCAAAGAAGTTCAAACTCTTTGCATGGATGCAATAGGTTCATTCTCTATGACAAAACTAGGCTGCTCAAATATGCTTTCTAGATGTGTAAACTTATACAATTTTGACGTCGGTCTATGACATCCTAATTCAGTGATCACTCTTACTTTCTTTTATTTGGTTTCTACTCAGATTTTAGTGGTCATGGAAATGTGAAAGAACTGTATAACTTCATAAGATATAGCTTTAGATATTTGAGGTTAAAAAGTCATAAATTGGAAAAATTTTGATGATAAACTAATCTGCTTCCAGTTTATTTTTTTGTCCTCATATGATCAAACAATATAAAGTAGGAGCATTAAGATAATTACAGAGGTGCTAAGATTATAGATGAGTTAATGGAAATCTGTGTCTAGAAAAATGCAAATACATCTGTGTTGATTGAGGAATGAAAATGTGCATAAAATGAAGTCATGTTATTTTAATAGGAAAAAATTTATCACTTCCAGCAGCACATACAGAAAGAACATAATCATTATCACTGAGATACAGATCAAATGGAGAATGATAAACTTCAGAATATGTGGGCAGGTAATTTTGTTTTAATTATAAGTTACATGCTATCCCTTTAAGTATGGTATATGTTACCATTTTCTCTCTGTGACATTTGTGTTGTGACCAGAAGTTGAAAGTTAACAAATGAAACATGCTGAAGTCTCCAGAAAAGTTGACATTTATTTCCACTGTCTACTAAGTATGACTGCAAAGTAAGAGGATTCTTTCCAGAACTGGCTTGTAGAATTGGTAGCATCATTTGAATATTAAAGTTTATATAATATCACAATTATGTCTTATTTTCAGATCAAATAATATTATGCCTGTTATAATAACAGCATTGTCATTAAGGAATTAATCATAAGTTAGCCCATTTAGCTACATAAAATCTCAAAATATAACTTTCCTGACTCATTTATCAAACTTAATATACTCACTAGGAAACTTCAGACTACCATTTTCAACAGGGCTAAATTTTAAGAAAATTAAATGTCCTGAGGCTTTTCTCAGTTTTTTTAATGATCATATAAATACATTTATATATAAATTACTATGATACCTAATGCTCCAAATTATAAAACAGATAAAATTTACCTACAAGATTTGTGACTGGGCACAATGAAAAATAGCCCTAATCTCAGCATTCTGAAAGACTGAGGAAGGAGGACACCATGGCGTATATCTAGACACCCCACCCAAACCTCAAATAACCATAAGTAGGGTTTTGTGAGATGACTAGATTTTCAGTGTGTGAGGTTGAACCACGGTTGGCTCTGGATTACTCTGCTGATAGCTTTATAGCTGGGTATGATGTTGCGAAGTTAATCCCAGTGTGAAGAAGTATGTCATTGGGTGTGACCTGGAAATATAGATCTGATTATTCCTGCTTCGATACTCCTACCTACCATGCCATGGACTCTTTCTCCTCTGGCTCATTGTCCTGCCTCAGAGGTCACAGACTACGGATTGAAGCCATCACAAACTCTGAGCTAAAATAAATCTCTCCTCCTTTACCTTTGGGCGTCTAGTACTTTGCCCCAGAAATGAGAAAAGTAACTTAGAGGATCTGAAGTTTGAAATATGTGTGGCAATATAGTGACTAAGAGAGATTCTGTCTCAAAATTAGAAAAAAAACGAGTTTGGGCTTCAAATTAAATCTCTGTTATGAGAAAGCAAAACCAAACGAAACTTGAAAGAGTAAAAACAGGATCAAAGAGAAAAAGAAAGAAAAGAAAAAGACAAAGGAGTTTCTTGAAAGAAAGCTTAAAAGGAGCATAAATAACGTTTCTTATTTGATGGCTTAACAGCTATATTTTATTGAAGACGGCAGAAACCCAAATGATTTCTAGATTGGTGTCACATCCAGAAACTCATTCCCCACCCTGTGCTCCCTGGCATATTCAACCTGACGAGATGCTTCACTAGTCATTAGCCAAATTCTGTTCAGTGGAAAGTTTGTAAACTCCCCTTCTTTCCTCTATTACATAGCCATGTTTTAGTCTTTGTCAGTGTCTTAGTTTCTGTTGTGCCCTGTCCTTACCAGCATTCACTTTGTTAGTGTTTTAATTTTGGTGATACTAGTAAGTATTTAATGATATTTAATTGTTGTTTTCACTTTAAATTTTCTGATGTTATATGATATAGGGAATCTTTCCAAATGCTTATTTACCATGCATTATACTTGTATTTTACGGTCTATGTTGTACAAGTAGAAAAAAAAATTTGTATATTATCCTATATTCATGGCATATTTATAAGAGCAAATGAACATGAACATGTGCTGGGTCACAAATAAAGTCTCAGTTTTAAGAAGGAAGGATTTTAAAAGGATGTAGTGTCTCACAGTTAGAGATCAAAAACACTTATTGGTCCAAATTGCAAAAATTCCTGTGATAATATAATATCCTTAAACATTTGAACTGAAGATTTATTATTAAATTTGAAATAGATAATTTTTAAAGATCAAGAAAATAATATTTTAAATAAGTATTTATAAAAGACCATACAAATACATTCATAAAAATGTAATAGCCAGTACATACCTGTCATAGTAGGATTAATGAATGGAAGGAATATTGAACCAAACATACAAAACTCAACAGAAAAACAATAAATAAAAAGGATATAAATAAAAAGAGTAATATTATTTTCACAATGATTCTTAAAATACAGTATGAAATTAAAGACAAAGTATGATTCTAAAAGATTTCTATAAATACAGTATCACCCCCAAACCAAACTTTACAGTGTAACAATGGGAGAAAGATTAAGAAAGATAGAGGAAGAGAGACAGCCACAGATAAAAACACAAAAAAAGACAGAGTAGCAGAAAGAATTACAGACTGTTATCCTTACAATAAACTTCTTGGCAACAAATTCAACAACATATTGAAAATATCATACACAATAATCAATTTGATTTCATCTAGGGTTCCAAAGATGGTTCAATATATATATATATATATATATATATATATATATATATATATATATATATACATTATATATATACAATATACAATATATACATTATATATAATGTAGCACATATATATAAAAATTATATATATATATATAAAATCATAATGTAACACATAAATAAATTTGGGAGAAAAATCACACTGTCATCTCAATGGATTCAGAAAGAACTTTCAGCAAATGTTGACATCCTTTTGGGATAAAAGTCCAGAGGCAACTATATCTAGCAGAATCTCATATCAAAATAATGGAGGCTATGAATGATACACCCAGGGACGACATTATACAGAACTTGGAAAATCTGAAAGTGTTTTCCCTAAAATAAGAAGCAAATCAAGAATGCAAACAGTCAAAACAAACAAACGAATGAAAAACCAAAATTAAAATGTCATGATTTATTCTTAAGTAGACATAATTCAAGCAAAGTAGCCAGTCCATTTCTATTTACTCAGTTTCTACTTTATTTTGTATACTTTACTTTCTATATTTACTCTAAATTTGACATTTAAACTCCCACTGATGATGTTTGTAGTAAATGAGTGAAAAGAACCCTAAAAAGAAAATGTTTTACATGAGACTTATCTGGAGATAGGACAGTAGAAAGAGATTAAACATGACTTTTACAATATTTTACTGTTTCCTGACTATACTTGTTGCCACTGTTATTGGCTCTATGTATTACCAAAATGAAGTACCTGGTGTGTTTTTGATTCAACTTCAAGTGCCATCTAAACTCTTACCAGGAGAGAAGCCTAAAGCATGAAGACGTGAAATGACTTTAGTATAATCTTGGGATCTTTCTGAATGAAACTATCATCAATACTTAGAGACATAATTAAGAAACAATCACTGAATCTCTAGCAGAAGAACAATTGATTCACTTCATATTCCTAACATACTGCTGGTAATTCTGGAAAAATGAGGCATGTAAACTTACCATTGCAACACAGAAAAGACACACTTTTCAAATGTATAAAATCTACTTTTATTAATGGTTACTGGAAAATGATAGCTACTTATATGGCAACAAATATAAGCTACAACTATTTCCTCCTGAGAATTATAATTATCACATTTTAAACGTGGAAAGTGTGCAATTAAACTAGTAAAGAAATACAAGCTAAAAATAGAGTTATGAAGGAGAAATTAAAATAATAGAAGGTAGAAAATAATTAAAAGGAAATAGAGGTAGGGGCAAATAACAAAAGATAAAGAATGTCATAGTAATAAAAAATAGGAAACCAAGCTTATGTATATAGGGGGTAGGGTCATAGGGTGGGTGGAAAAATGAGGAAAAAATGAGAATCAAGTCATGCCATATACTGGTACAAACTTTCAATAATGAATGTGATATGATGTGCATATATAATATACCAATAAAGATTTTAATTAAAATTTTTAAAAAGCAAAAAACAAGGATGTCACTAGAAATCAAAGGTAATAGAAGGTAGTGTAAGCACAATTATGCACAACTTACAAGTATTAGATGTTACCTCACTTTTGAATTTGAATGGAAGCAATTTATGTACAGCTCAATATGTATTGAAGTTTAAATAATTATGTTCCTAGTTATGCTTTTAAATCTAAACAAATATAAATTATTTATTGATAAATAATTATATATTTATATTTATTTTCCACAAAAATTTTGTTTATAAATATGTGTATCATATTGTCTAAATTTATGATTTTCTATTTAACATTATAATATTTTCATTCTCAATATTATGATTTATATATTATTGTGTTACAGTGAAAAGGTACATATGTGATTAGACTGATTTTATCCACTTTCTAGTCTTATTGAACAAAATAAGCACAAGAGAGATCAGTCTGGTGAAACAGTACTTGCTTTTTGTTGTCTCATTTTACCATTTCTACTAGATATTAATGAGCACTTCTCTCAAAAACATTCACTTACATTTCCTGAAAAAAACTGGTCATTGGGCCTGGGATTTAGCTCAGTGGTTCTGGTGTCTGTCTTACAAGCACAAAGTCCTGAGTTCAACTCCCCAGTAACCACACACCACAATGATGGATGTGGCAGCTCACGCCTAAAGTCCTAGTACTAGGGAGGCAGAGGCAGGAGGATAGCTGTGAGTTCAAGGCTTGCCTAAGCTACATGTTGAGTTCAGGGTCAGCCTAAATTACAAAATTAGACCCTGTCCAGGACCTGGCCATTGCTCAGCTAGGTAAATACCACAGAAGAATTGAAAGATTCATATCACAGCGACATATGTGTACCCATGTTTATAGCACCTCAGTTTGTGATAGCTAAATCTTGGTAACAACCCAAATGGCCATAAACTGGAGACTGGATAAAGAAGATGTGGTTCTTTTATAGAATAGAGTGTTACTCTACCATTAAAATGAGTCATTCATATGACTCACCATTGTATATGATAAATAATTATAAGTGAAATAAATAGGTCACAGATGTGGAAATATCGTATTTTTTATCTGGTATGAGAAAATGAAGTTGTAAATGAGTTGTAATATGTATAGTTGATATTGTGAAATAGAAAATATTTAAAAGGAAAGAAGATGTGGAAGTAAATAATGAGGGGAAAAAGAATATGACAATAATAAACAAAAAAGGAAATAAAGCTTATGTATATATGGGATAGGGATTGCAGGGTGGGGAAAAGGGGAAAAAATGAGAATCAAGTCATGTCACATTCTGGTACAAACTCCCAATGTTGAACGCAATGATGATGTGTGTCCATTATGTACCAATAAAGATTTGAACTTAAAAAACAGTAAGACCCTGTTTAAAACAAAAAACAAAAAAACAAAAAACCTTGTATCACTGCTATTTTATTGATTCTTGAAATGAAACACTTAATTTGTCTAATAAAGCTTCTTATAATCTGAATATTAAACTTCACAAATTATTTACTTTTACTTAATCACTGGATTTTTTCTGGAAGACTATCTACAAAGCTAACTTCTCCAATAAATTGCAGTTAAAAAAATACTTCAAGAAAGGTGTCTGTGAAGGAACATACTCCTTATTTCGTGTAGCACAACTATTAATCATGAGCAGCTTTAGTGGAACTTTTCATTTTTAAAAGATAATTAAAAATAAAATTTTCAAATTGAAGTTTAAAATTCATTTAAAAATGAAAGAGATTGATTCAACTCTGCTGGAGCCATATTTTCTGCTCCGTGTCTGACGTGTTACAAACATCAGGAAATATACCATGGAAATGCCCCTGTCATCCATGCTTTCCAGAAGTCTACTTTTCTCCAGATTGAAAAGCATCTAATAATTTAAGAAACAACTAATTACTAACAATAATAATACAACAATATTAACCACTTTCAGTTAATGAGAACTACCTCTGAAGCAGTAACTAAGATACGTTTTTATACCTATATGTTTGTAATTAACAGAGCATTAGAAGAAAGTAGGTTTAACAGTAATTATACAAATAATTTAACAAATAATTATACAAATTTAATGTTAATTATGCAGTGTATAATTATTTTAATTATATGAAGTGAATTATTACAGTGGAGGCTGTATTTTGATTTGTAATTTAATATAATATGCAGGTTAAAAAAAGAATGTTCTCTTTCAAAATATCAAAATGCTTGCAAAAGCAGTAGAATTTCTAGCATAGAAAATAATTTGAAATGCTCACTATAATTCAATGTGCTAATGATCCCTATTGATTTGTATAACATTTAAATTTTGTAGAATCAGTATTTTTTTGAGTTGCAAAGTATGTAAATCACAGCAACAGTTTGCAATTCAATAGCAAGAACTATTTCTTAACATAAAAAGGAGACCGTAATGAATCTATCTTTTTGTTTCATCTCAAAAGAGAAACAATGATCTTCATCAAATATTCTGTGAATACCTCAGGGTGTGCAGTTCCAGGTTAGGCAACTGTTCATGTTTTCCTGGACAGTGAATCAAACTAATCTGCATGAAACCTTAATTCTGGCTGTACACTAAAATAGTGGAAATTGAGATTTCAAAGGAATATCTCCTCTTCCATGTTTATATCAGCATTATTCATGAAAGTCAAAATATGGAGCAAGGTTAAGTAGCTAATAAGAGACAAATTAATAAAGAAAAGGTTCTGCATGTGTAAGTTTATGTGTATATTATTCTATTGAAAAAGGAGGAAAATTAGTCACCAGTGAAAATAATATTGACTCGGACATAATGTTGCATGAAAAATTCCAGTCACAGAAACAATGCTACGTAAGATCACAGATCACTGAAATAGTAAAAAACCATGAAACTCAGAAATAGAAAGAAGAACTTTTGTTTGCAGGGACAGTGACAAAGAAAGTAGAGTGTTGTCATAAGTACCATGCTAAGCTCCAAGGACGTTTTGCAAAATACCAACCATATACAATATCTTAAACTTAAAATCAAGAGGCTAAGCCTTGAGTTACCAGTTTTTATCACAATAAAATAAAAGTAAATGAAAGAGGTTTTGTTTGTTTGTTTGTTTGTTTTAAGATTTAGCACAAAATGGAAATGCATTATGAATGTAAATAGTTAAAAGTACAGAATAAAAGCTAAAATTGAACATATAAACCTACCAGATAGGTGAAAGCAATTTTGCCTAAGAGAATTGTTCAGGAGAATGGTGCAAAATAACATGTACCATTTTAGAAGTCATAACCTTTGACAAGAAAGTAGATGAGTCTTTTCCCACATATTTCTGGCTACAAAGGGCATATTTTATAGAATGACCCTTACTAAATTTTAACATTGTGGGTCTTGCTTTAAAAATATACAGAAAAAGAACAAAGTCTGTAATTTCATATTTTATTTAGAAACACATAGATGAAAAGAATATATTTATGCTTCAGTGTATAAAAATGAGAACATATATATATATAAACTTGGTTCTTTAAGACTATGTCCCTGGCAGGCCCAGTGTCACATGTCTGTCATTTTCCTACTCCAGGAGGCTGAGGCAGCAGGATTTTTAGTTTGGGCTCACACAGGTTACTTAGTGACTTAATGAAATTATCTCTCAAAGTAAAAACAATTAAGGAAAAATAATGCCTAAAGATAGAGTTCAGTGCAAAGGCCCCAAGTTTAACCACTAATATAAATAGTGAACAAAATACATAATATAATAAATGGGGTAAACTTTATTTACCACTGAAGAACTGAAGAACAGTAAGTGTTTAAATCCCCCCACTGACTATAAAGAACATATTTTAAAAGATATTAATAATGAATTATTTTTATCAATCACATTGTACTGCTAAGTTAAATTTCAAAATATTGATAATAAGTTGTACATATTGATGGGAGGAGAATTAAAGGAGGGATGGGTTAAAGTAAAATTTGTTTTTAAAATTTTAAAAGGTGATGACCGCAAGCTATTGTTTAATAGAAATAGTTCATGAAAAACTTGCATCAAAAAATGAAAATAAAACCATGGTTTCAAGGAAAAGCTAAACCCTACCTTGAATTCTTGGATCAGTAAATTAGATTGAAACAATTAGAACCATCCTCATTTGACAGTTTTAAAATCTTTAGTGTGGATTGTTTTAAAGGGTACTGTGGTTGAAAAACTTAGATAAAACATAGATTCTGTATCAGTGCTATCAGGAAAAACATCTCCTTATGCACATATGGGATAATCCTCCAGGGATCAAAAAAGCTAATTTGCTGGGCCAGGAAGTTAGCTCAGTGGTTCCAGCAGCTGTCTTGCAGGTGCAAGGGCCCGGGTTCGATTCCCCAGCAACCACATATAATACTGGGTGTGGAGACTCACGCCCAGCAGCAATCAGTACCACATACCACAGTGCCGGGCGTGGTGGCTCATGCCTGTAATCCCAGCACTTGGGAGGCAGAGGCAGGAAGATTGCTCTGATGTGAGTTTGAGGCTGAGCTCAAGGCCAGCCTGAACTACAAAGTGAGACTCTGTCTCAAAAAAAAAAAAAAAAAAAAAAAAGCTAATTTACATGAGGCCATTTCACTGAAATCTAAAAGAAAATAAAGCACATGTGTGTCATGGGAACACTGCACTGAATATAGATAACAAATACAATTAGAAAAGATGGATATTTTATTTTATTAAATTCATACAGAAGAAAAAAATCTGCAGGAGTTTTAAAATATATTTTAATGCATAAATATGAGTTGGGTTAAGGGAAGCCAAAGGGGTACTGATGGACTTAGGCATTATCCCAGACAACATTTCAAATCATTTGTGTCTGATGAAAACATAAACGGAGGAAGCTACTATCGAGTCATTGGGAGCTAGAGTTGTAGACACATGGCTCAAGGGGTTTGGGCTTCTCTGAGACAGAATGTCCAGTGCTCTCGTACGCAAGGAAGGCTACACACAGAGGCCGCCCCTTATCCTTCATCTTGGGGCCAGTGAGTACAGGATGATTTTGGTAAACGTTTGGACGCAATGAGTAGTTAACAAGAAAATCAGCAGTCAGATCTTTGGCAAGAGTAACCAGAGCCACCCTGTGCTGCACATGGCCAGTGTGATGACAAACTGAGATCAAGATCAGAACCATAAAATGAATTCAAAACCCATAGCTAGTTACAAACTTAACCCCTCAGCACAAAGACAAGTAGACAATCTACATAGCAAGAACTGCATTTACTACGTTAAAAAGTTAGATAAATTGTATACCTGGTTGATAACAAAATCAAATTTTATTATTAATAACATTGACAACAACAATACTAGTTTAAGAATTTTTTTTGTTTGTTTTTTTAATTATTTTTATTGGTACATTAAATATACACATCATGATTGCACTCCATAATAGGGATTTGTACCAGTATAAGACAAAACTTAATTCTCATTTTTTCCCATAGCCCCACCCACCCTACCACCCCCCCATATATATAAAATTTGTTTCCTTACTGTTTTGTTACAATCTCAACATTGTCCCCTTTCACCTTATTTTACATTGAGCATTTTCTATTTCACAATATATAACATACAATGCTAGGTAGTTTAAGAATTTTATTAGAGTTAAATAACTAATTTGATTATTATTATAGTCCATAGGTCTGCTGTCACGAAATCACTGTATAATGAAGAACAAATATTTATTTCCCACAAATGAGAGGACAAGAAGTTCAAGACCAAATTACCAACAGATGCATTCCTGATACTGGCCTGATTCGGGTTGTTAAAAGGCCATCTTCTTGTTATGTCTTTTCATCAATCAAGAAACACAAGCAACCTTTTGGAGTCTCCCTATTGTCACTAACGTTATAGTGATTGCATGTAAGTGACTTAATTATATTCCAGGGGTGGGGTTCAGATTTCAACAAAAGCTCCAAGTAGAGAAAAGTAGAAAGAGCCCCTAACAGTCACACAGTGAGGAAGCTGTTAATGCAGTGTCTAGTAATAAAGGCAAAAAACCTCAGTATTTTTCCTATTTCTCTCTCTTGTGTACTATTTCAATAATTACAAAACATAATATTTGTGTTAGATGTTTGAATGAAGTATTAAATATTTCTGAAAATAAGAGGTATTCACAGGGTACAACCTCATCAAAATAGAGTAAATGAGATGTAAATAATTATATATGGGTACACATTGAAATTTATACTCTGAGTTTCTATAGAATTTATAGACTGATATAAATCTAATATGATCATCTAAAAATCTTAATTCTGTTATGTTAGTACTATTCAATTTTAAAATTTTCCCCTTAAGAATTCTGTATTTGCCTAAAGATTTGATATTATTTATACTTTGAAATAAAAACTACTGAAAAACTAAAAGAATAATCATGATATGATGGTTTTAATAACTTTTGTATATTGGATTAATATTTATTAATATCTAGAGAATTTAACATGCTACTTAATTCTCCTGCATCATAAAAAAGGATGTTGGAAAATATTTTAATCAGGGCTGACTTTCAGCATCACATAATATCCCACACAAATTAAATAATTCAACAAATGCCATAGATTAGGTAGAAATCAATATACATTTAAAGATAAACACAAGTATAAAATAGTGACTCTCTTTCTTAGAAGAAGAAAGTACTGTTTTATTAAATAGATAATTTATATTACAACAAGCCAGAAATACTTTTAAATTGTTCAAAAATGTACATTAATCAAATTACTTTGTTCAATATATCTAAAATCACTATAAAGACTTTTCTTTTCATCTAAAATTGAAATAATTCAAAGTCAATGAAGAAGTATCCACTGTACTTTTATTATCTCATTTAAGTTTGCAATAAATCAGCAAAGTCTATATTTTATTTAATTTTTATATCTGAGAAAACTGATGATCAAAGATATTCTCTTAAAATTGTTTCAATTATATAAGATCTAAGATACTTCTACAGTTATTGGTCTGCTGAGTTGCAAAATTACTCCCCACATAACTCTCCACCGTATTCCTGCCTGGGCCCCAGAACTACTACCAGCGAGCTCCACAAGTTGTACATGCTACAGCAAGGCCAACTCCACAGGTGCTCAGAGCTTGCTGGGGCTTAATGTCTTCACAATCATCAGTGACAGTCCTCCTAAATCTAGAATGTTAGCAATAGAATAATTCTTTCAAATTGCCTGACTCATGGAAAATATTCAATAAGTAATGAGTTAGATTGAATTTCATGGTTTATTTCTGAAATAGTATTTAATCTGACAGCTGGAATTAATACATAGGCAAGATAATGAGGAAAAGAAAAAGGAGCATTGTGAAGGTTGGCAGGCTATGAGAGCGGCCACCAAGAGATATGAAGCCAGCTGTGTTTCAGTGGTGTACTGCTATTAAATAATTTTGAAAATTTCTTCCTAAAATATATACATAAAGAGAAGTTACTAGGAATGAATAGAAAATGTTAATCTATTTAATTTATGAATTATGTAGGATAAAAATGTACCTCAAATGCTTTCTGTAGAAAGCACAGCAAAACACCCCTTAATGCAAACTTTCCCACAGTTGTCTTATTGGTACATATTTTATTACATTTTTTTAGCTTTTTAAAGTTATTTGACAGTTTATTACTATGCAATTCAGACTGGCTCTGAACTCACTATGTAGTCCAGGCTGGCCTTGAACTCACAGCAATCCTCCTATCTCTACCTTAGAGTACTGGGACTACAGGAGTGCACTACCACACCCAGAATTCTGATATGTTGTACAAGGGATTGAACTTGGGACTTTGCACTTGCCAGGAAAATGCTGGAAATATTGAGCTAAATTCATGGCCCCTTATTCTATTACTATTTTTAAAATGATTCTGCCACTACTATATGCTTAATGATAATTTAATTTATACTTTTTGTATTAAATTAATAAGTACATTAGATGTTGTTAACCAAATTCTCTTATTAAAAAGTGAAAAGCATATAGAAAAATGAAAAACAGTGATAATGAGAGACAAATTAAGAATCAAGATCCACAGATTTTAGGTGATACATTCATCAGAATCCCGAAGGAAATGGCTGTGTACTTGGATCCATTATTCACGTGACTCAAGTTTCTTCATGTGATAACCCTGGATTTATTATTACTTTAAAATTAATTAATCTAAATTTAAAATACATTTTCTATTTATTCACTCATTTTAAACATATGTAGTTGATACTCCTATACAGTAAGTTATAAGCATGCAGAAAAATAAGATTAGCTTAATATCTGTTTCTATTGAACACATATTTTATTATAAAAGTTATACATACTTCCACAGTTAGAATTGTGTGAAATGGCAAAAGGAGGAAAAAGGGCATTATTCAAGTTTATACCTCAAACAGTTATTTATCTTAAAAATAGATTATTATGACAAGTTTTTTGCACTGAATTCTAACAATCGGTAGTCAAAATAAATGTCCTTAGATATATTCTGGTTCTTAGCACTGAAACCCTATGACATGCTATATTCCACGCCCACAGCTAGTTTATAGATGAGTCTGAGGTGCAGATGTAGAGAAGGAATAGTTTCCTGCATCATAGCTCAAACCATCCTCTGTAGCCTAAAGGTTACATATGCCCTTACAAGCCAAACTCCTCCCCACACATGTCAAATATTAGAGATGGAAAAAGAATGTGAGATCTGTGGGAGGAGAGTAACTCAATCCACTTTGGAAAATGGAGGAAGAGGATTATAAGGCAAGAAATGTGGACTTCTGCTAGAAGCTCCAGCAAGGAGGACATCCTGCTGACCTCTTGATTTAGCCCTGGGATACTTGCATGGGCTTACTGACCCAAAAGACTGTAAAGTCAGAACCACAGTATGGCTTTAAACCAACCACTCAGGTGGTAGCATTTTGTTACAACAGCAATATTTCCACAATGAGTAATTGGTAACCAGGCAGAATGGAGAAAAATTATTATGGGATAGAAGTGAGACATATGCCAAAAAGAGAGAACAATCTACTGAAAGTATAACAAAATCACCAAGAATGAGTTTGGTACACAGGGTACTGACAGGGTTAGGCAGAGACCAATTACACACAATTGTGCTATCTGAAAGACATTGGCCTTTATTTTAAGAGCAAGAGTGAACCACTGTGTAGCTCTCAGATTGAATACCTTGGTTAGTAGGCTTGTTTGACATGACCTCTCTGGCTATTTTCTGGTGAGGGAAGAGCTGGTATACTAAGGTTCCAAAGGATGGGTAGTTGTAGAGCACACATTCTTGGCATCTTCATCTTATGTTAGAATAACATTTAAAAATCTTGTTGAAATATCAGCATATACACATTCCTTTTCAGGCCTTTAATTGATGCCATAAACTATAACTAGTTCAGAAGTCAGAAATCAGAATGGGAATTTATTGGTTACACATGTGTTCCTGAAATAGAAATGGATACTTTCATTCATGAAGAGATATAATCTCAATTATATGAATGTTATTATTGTCCTGATAGCTCTATGACAAAAATAATAATTATAGTGCTTTAGGGAATATGTCCTAGTCTCACAGAGACTCAAAGACTAATCCAGAAATAATTAGCACATTTTCAGCAATTTTATTACTAGTATGATTTCAAATATTGAGGAACAGAGTCTCAATTAAGACACAAATTGATGTCCTGGAGATATGTCCTGCTATGTGTAGAGAAATGCATTTCAACAATCCAAAAATGTTCCCCAATAGATATTCCACAGTCACGGTTTGTATTTCAGTGTGTTCCTGGCCATATGTAGGAGGGTGGATAATTGGGCTATAAGATTTGTATGTGTATTGCCCTTCTTTCTAATGCATATGGATGGTTTCAGTCTGATTTAGAAATGCAATGTACATGTACATGCTAAAAGTACTCCAATTTTAAAATTCCAATATAACATGTAGAAAGAGAAGATTAACATCCTGTTTATGTGGAAGATTATTCCACTTCCTGCATTCATTTACAGAGGCTTCTCACTTTTTAAAACGATAGATCTTACAACTAAAATGCAATAAAAACAGGATTAAGTGTCCTCGTGCTAAACATTCCAGGCTCTTAAATATTTAATACATTAGAATTAATGCCCCTAATGCAATTTAGTCAGCATATAAATATTTAATCTCACTTTCTGTAAGCTTCAGGGCTGGCATATGTTGTGATAGTTTTGCATAGCATTATCATATATAGGAATAAAACATAGTTCATTGCACTCAGTGATTTGAATCCATTCTTTTCAAAACCTGCTACCAGAACTATTTTGTAGGAGATATCTAGTCAACCTTCTGTTTTTTTTTTTTTTTAATTTATTAATCACTTTCTTCAGTATGTAATAGTGATTAAAAATAATGATCTAAAGGAAAAAAACATTGAAAAAACCTGAAAAAGATAGAATTCACAGATTTCTTAATTACATTTTGAAGAATCATCTCAACAGACTGTACATTTAAATGTGAAGCATTACAGCAAGAGATATAAAGTGATAATGTAAGAAAGAGGTTGTTTTCCAGTGAATCTCAAATTGAAATGCTGAATCTTTACAACCACCTTAGAAATGTCCATTGATGGGAGTGTAAACTAGTGCAGTCTTTATAGAAAATAGAAAGCTAGAAAGTCCAGCTATCCTTTTTGTAGGTTATCTTTTTGAAAAAAAAAATTACAGACAATATATGATCATCTCTTCATTTCCCTGCAGTTTGGGCTACACACTGCACACCAAAAGATACTGAATAGAATGAAAAAATAACCTAGAGAATGGGGAAATTTGTAAATGATTCCTCAGATATAGAACTCATATTAGAATATGCAAAGTATTCAAAAGAAGATCCAATGGAAGTGAGCAAAGAAAGTGAGTAGACATTGCACAGAAGTATAAATGGCCAATGAATACATGAAGAAATGCTCAGTCTCACTGCCATGAGGGAAGCACAAATTGAAACAATGTTGAGATGAGAATTTATCCCAGAAGGAAAGAGCATAGAGAAATTACATAGCAACAGATGATAGAGAGCTGTGAATGAAAAGTATTCATATATACAATTGATGGGAGTAAACTAGTACAATCATTCTCAGAAATAGTGTGCATATTTATAAAAGTAAAGCTAAAGGTGAAAATTTCAGTAGATTTAGCTATCCTTTTGTAGGGATCTTCCTGAAAGTAATATAGACATCATATTACAGACATACGTGTGCATCCATGTTTATAGCAGCACAATTCATTACAGCTAAATCTTCTAAGCAGCCTACAGGGCCATCAATAGGTGAATGAAAAAAAATGCAATATGTATACACAAAGGAAAATAGACGTACTTTGAGAAAAACATGTTAACCAATTGTCACCAAGTTTCAACACTCTATGAAATGGTGTAATTACTAGATAACTCCCAATTATATCATTCTGCAATTGGTAGTTTCATCTATGTTTTTTTTCAAATATTATTTGTTGATAAACCATTTCCTGTTCTTCAAAGATAGAATTCTTTCAATATTGGTGCTTTTCTTACACTTAAGATTATTATGTGTTTATTTCCAATAAACTACTGTAGTCACAATGTTAAATTCAGATTAAAGTTGAAAAGAAATGTGTGGAATGCACTCAATTCCATATATATATATACATACATATATATCTATATATATATATATACATACATATACATACATATATATACATATATATGTATATATATGTATATATATATATAGAGAGAGAAGTATAAATTATATATATATGTATATGAGCATCTTTTAAATTACAAAAATAAAGCCCATTTCAGAGAAGATAGGTGTTCCAGTTAAAATGCTATTAGATATTGTATTAGATATTGTACCTAACTCTCTCAGTCACTTTCCTACTTACTGATATGCAATACCAGAAGTCTCATGCTCTGGCTCACAGTTTGTAGAGGTCTCAGTCCATAGTCCACTGGCTCCAAGGCATGCTGGAAGGAATGTACACTTAGAATAGAGGCCTGGAAGCAAAGTGAGATCAAGGAGCAGGAAGAGTGGGGAAGGAGGAAATCTCTTCTGAGGAATTTCTCAGGTGAAGCCCTTCTGCTCACAAGACCTCACCTCCTGGTGGTAAATTAGCTATGATCTCTGTAAATTAGCTATAATCTCTTCACTGAGATTCCTCCTGAGAGCTCATGAGGCTCTTGGGAAACATCTGCTTATAAACAATAATACTACTTATTGACTTAAAAATAAACCTGTGTTTGGGAACACATAGGATTCATGTTGATGCTGTACCTTTTACTCTTTATCAACATCTTAAAGGTCATGTTCTCATGATGTGGACATTTAATTCTGTTTTAGTCCACTCACAAGTGAAACAGGTAGTATTACAGGTACTATGCCACTATTCATTTCCTCTAACCATATAAAAAATCACAGATGATGTAATCGCTGAATGAATAACATAAATTACATTCATTCATTTTTGTGTTTCATGCCTTTGAAATACAGATTTTTGCAATAGTTGTATTTAAATGCAAAGTTCATGATAAAACTATTTTACATGAAAATTCAGGATGAATTTTTAGTTAAAATAATTTTACATTGATTTTTTTTAAATTCTGAAATTGTGTGATTTTTTTTTTATTTCATCAATTCAACTTAGCCAGAAATACATTAAGTACACAGTGTTTTCAGTCCCAGAAGGAACCTAAAGGAAAGACATTAAAGCCAGAATCCTCTGTTTCAGTCTTGGCTCTCACCCTCTCTCACTGTATGATCTTGACAAGTCCTGTAAGCCCTGAGTCTTTTAGGTCACAACGCCTGTAATACAAGGATCAGATCAAAGCTGATCCTGGTAGATCATTGTAAAGATTTAATGAGTTAAAGTCTTTGAGGTTTTGAACAGTAACACAGAGAAAATTATATAACTATCTACTAATTACAGCAAGATAAAGTTGGGGTTTTTGTTTTGTTTTGTTTTGTTTTCAGTACAGAGGATTGAATACATGACCTTGTGAATGTTAGCCAGAAACGGTGCCCTTGAGCTAAATTGCTGGTCCAAGAAAGTTATTGTCTAGATAAAGCTTGACAGATTTTGTAATAGGGCAGACTGTACACATTTACTGTTTAAAAAACATGGATATTTTTGCGAGCTTTTTTAAAATTGATTTTATTGGCGCATTTCACACATACACATCATAGTCACAGTCAACACTGAGAGTTGGTACAGTGTGACATACGACTTAACTCTCATTTTCCCCCATTCCTCTGCCTGGTCTTCAACTCCCTGCTGCCTATTTACATAAACTTTGTTTCTTTTTTTAACCATCAAATGTTTTCTTTCCCTTCTTTACTAACCTCTACTCCCCTTTTTCTTTTGAACATTTTCTATTGCAAGTAGAAAACTATTCTACATTTTAGAACTTATTTACATTTTCAGTTTCTCATACCAGAGAAAAGATACAGTATTTACACATCTGTGACAACTTTTGTTTTCATGAACTTTTAAAAGTAAGATAAAAATAATAATAAAAGCATCCTTAACTCAAAGACCCAAGACTGCACTCCTGATTTGGTCATGAGCTGCCGTTTTGCAGTACCTGGTGCTGCTGATCCTGGCCCCAGAAGGAACCACTGTAAAGGACAGAAGGGACATTCAGTAGCCCTGGGGAAGAGAGCAGAATGTCCTGCTGCTCTTTTATGGGTTTGGATTCATGTCACTACGAGGAGGGAAAAATATATTCATCAGAACAGTTGCTGCACTTGGAGTGCCAAATGCAACAATGGTTAGTAAAATCCCAGACTGGCAAGAAAATCAAGATTAAGGCTTAAGCAATCGATTGAGTTTAAAGTAGTGTATATTCTTGTGCCTGATCTATCTAATTTCCAATGGCGATAAGATGGGCTTCATCATCTGTCAGTCCTTTCCATTGCTGAGGGTAATAGTGGATATGAGACAGGCCATGGTTTCTTTTCCTGGTAATACTTTCTCATAAAAAAATGAAGATTTTATTATTGGTTAATACATCTATTCCAATTAAGCTTGATGAGAATTAGGCATGTGATCTCCAGTTAGTAATATAAAAGCACTACAGAAACTGAAAAAAGAATCCCAGTTAAAAGGACATTTTCATCTAGCATCCAATATATTACATATGTGTATGTAAATATATATATATATATGACATATACACTTATATTAATAAAGCTAATGTAGCAGGATTTCACAATATTGAAAACACAATTGTTTCTCCTTTAATATGTTCCATCCTCACAGAGGACATCAGCCTGTTCGTCACTCTTCTTACTTTCGTATTTATTTATTTATTTATTTATTTAGGTTTTTTGAGACAGGGTCTCGCTTTGTGGTTCAGGCTGGCCCTGAGCTCAGCCTCCAACTCACATCACAGCAATCCTCCTGCCTCTGCCTCCCGAGTGCTGGGATTACAGGCGTGAGCCACCACGCCCGGCACTGTGGTATGTGGTACTGGTTGCTGCTGGGCGTGAGTCTCCACGCCCAGTATGGTATGTGGATCCCAGGGATTAAATCCGGGTCCTTGCGCTTGCAAGACAGGCGCCGGAACCACTGAGCTAACTCCCCGGCTCTTACTTTCGTATTTATACAGATAAAGATACTGCCGAAGTGCTTTCTGTTTCATGCTTAAGATTTTAAAGTTTATGTGCAAATGTGTAGACTCAGGCAGCACGTTCAGTCAGATCAGTTTCCTGTAGCTTGGTTGCCCACTGTGACGTTTAAGCTTATGTGCTTACGTCGCTCGTCCCGGTGAACCATCACACTGCATTTCTCCTCTTCTAGGAAGGGCTTGTAATTACCACCAAAGCTTCTAAATCCAGGGAACGCTGACGTACCATAGTTTCCTGAGCAGCTGCGCACCCGGCGCTGGTCTGTCTCTTACGCCTTAGTCAGCCTGTTCCGTGAGGCTCTTCAGGGAACAGAATGTGCCCAGATCGTTCAGCCTTTGGCAAAGCAGTTTTGCCATATGCATCGTAGAGCTAAAGAGCACAGCTGAGCTGAACATGGATAATCTTAGAAGGCAAACCTAAGGTGGATAGAGCTGTCACGTGTGTCAGAGCGGAAAAGCATGTCCCAAGACACAGAGGTACCTCCTGCACGCCGCGGTGGTTAGCTTTCCAAAACAATTGGTTCTTATGTCATGAAAAATCAAGAAAATACTTCTTTGTAATTTGTAATTACAAAAACTTTAATTCCTAAAAATAACCATTTTGTTAATTCTTTATGGGTATAAAGGATTAATTTAAAAACAGAACTGAGCACTACCCAAAAAATCATTTTATAATAAGATCTTCACGGTAAAATGAAGGAATAACCATGCCCAATTCTTCCAATTATGAACTTGAATACTTTTTAAGGGGAAAAATTATTCAGATGTTTGCTTTCTGATACAATGAGTCTGAGACGATGCAAAGAAGCGTGGCTAATGTGCTAAAAATCAAATCCATATTTTAATAAAGTGCTATTAAGTAATTTCAATTTGATAGAGTAGTCATGAGATTAATATTTGCATTTAATCTGTTTACAGATCATATTTCCACTATAATACCAATTTTTAAAAATCAGGAAAACATTTTCAAGTAAATTATTTATTTGAATTCAAAATAGTTACAGGCATAATATTAGGTTCATCATGTCAACCTCAGTTGCAATCTCCATATTAGGGGTTTGCTTTTTCCAAAAACAAGCAAATTTTTTAAAGAATTCACACACACACAGTGTGTACATTTACTTACATATGTGCTCACACACATATATTTAATTGATTTATGTTTCATCTTCATGATTACTAACACAATTATCAACATTAAAATCCCATGTGTTAAAAACAGATTGCATAAATACATCATCACAAATACAATTATAGGTGTTCACAGTACAGAATAACACAGATGATATCTTTTAAGTTTCCATATTAAATTTGACTTTGCACATGAAAAGGATCATTGAACCTGTTCATCTTGCAGCACTGCTTTGATTTACTCTTATCCTTTCCATTCTTGTTCAGTTTCCAAGCAGCCAAAAAGAAGAACCAGAAAAGTTGGTAGCATCTATATATTC
>PVIR01011470.1:0-47053 GCA_004026965.1 Petromus typicus
AACAACAACAAAAAAACCATCACAAAAAAGACAAATTCTGGGCTGAGAATTTAGCTCAGTGGTTCCAGTGTCTTCCTGGCAAATGCAAGGTCCTAAATTCAATCCCCAGAAACCACATACCACAGTGCCAGGCATGGTGGCTCACACCTATAATCCCAGCATTCGGAGCCAGAGGCAGAAGGACTGTTGTGAGTTTGTGGCTGGCCTGGGCTACATAGTGAGTTTAGGGCAGCCTGAACTACAAATGTGAGATCCTGTTTTAAAACAAACAAACAAACAAAACAAAGACAAATTCCATCAGATTGTTCTCAACTCTGGTTTCTCTTTCCTTCCTTCCTTTTCCCTCCCCTCACTCCAGTCCATAGCAAAC
This sequence comes from Petromus typicus, assembly GCA_004026965.1. Lineage (NCBI taxonomy): Eukaryota > Metazoa > Chordata > Mammalia > Rodentia > Petromuridae > Petromus > Petromus typicus. The sequence goes on from PVIR01011470.1 coordinate 371, forward strand.
TCTATTGGTTCTAAGTTTAAAGTAAACCCTAAAATCGGTGACTTGTCACATCTACCATTCAGGTCCTGACCACCATTTTAGATCTGAATTGTAATAGCCTCCTAACTAATCTGCTTCCTCCTCTGACCCCCTGCTGACTTTTCTTGACACCTCAGGCAGACTGATCTTGTTGAAATATAAATCAGATCAGATCATTCCTCTTTCCAGCCTTCTAGGGGCTTCACATTTCCAGTATAAAAGACAAAGTCCTTTCTATGGCTACAGTGCTATTACTCCCGGATTTCCTGTTTTCCCACTTCTTTACTTCATTTAGTTACACTGGCCTCTTTCTTGTTACTTTTCCTTCCTTTCTTGGGTATTTGTGTGTGTGTGTGTGTGTGTGTGTGATACTGGGGTTAAAACCAATGCCTTCAAACTGAGCTAAAGCACCAGCTCTTTATTTTTATTTTTGAGACAAGATCTCACTAAGTTGTTCAGGCTTGGCTGGAACTTTTGATTCTCCTGCCTTAGGTTCCCAGAGTGCTAGGATTACAGATGCATACCACCATGCTTGGCTACTCCATATTCCTCAAATATACAAAGCTCCCTTTTCAATGAAAGAATGCTGACATTTTTATTTTTAAATTTAATTAATTAATTAATTTATTTATTCTGTGGTGTTGGGGACCAAGCCCAGGAACTACCACATACTAGGCAAGAAATCTGTCAGTTATACCGTAAGTCCTGTTATCCTGTTTTCTTTCCTTTCTTCTTCTCCTTCTTCTTTTTTTTTTGAGACAAGCTCTCACTATGCAGTTCAAACTAGCCTTGAACTTACTATGTTGCCTGGGCAGCCATCAAACTCATAGCAATCCTCCTGTCTCAGCCTCCCAAGGCTGAGATTACAGGTATATAGCACCATGGCCAGTGCTATTTTTATTTATTGTAGTTTACTTTTGCTGGCTCTTGACATCTCATTTTAAAATTGTAATTCCTACTCTCATTCCTATTTCCTAACCCTCTTTTTTAAACTTTATTTTACTGTTTAGAGTATGCTCTTTTAATATACTATATAATAGGCTTACTTATTTTGTTTATTGGGTTACTCCTCAACTAGGATGTAAACTCCAGGAGGTGAGGGATGTTTTTTTCCTGATACCAGAGACCGAACTCAGGATCTTATGCTTATGAGGCAGGTGTGGCACTACTGAGCTACATTCCCAGCCCAGGGATTTTTTTTAAAAAATTCATTTATGTATTCTTTTTTTTTTTTTTTAGATTTTTTTTTTTTTTTTTGAGACAGGGTCTCACTTTTGTGGTTCAGGCTGGCCCTGAGCTCAGCCTCAAACTCACATCATAGCAATCCTCCTGCCTCTGCCTCCCGAGTGCTGGGATTACAGGCGTGAGCCACCACGCCCGGCACTGTGGTATGGGGTACTGATTGCTGCTGGGCGTGAGTCTCCACACCCAGTATAGGTATGTAGTTACCGGGGAATCGAACCCGGGTCCTTGCGTTTGCAAGACAGGCGCCGGAACCACTGAGCTAACTCCCCGGCCCCTCATTTATGTATTCTTAGGGCCTAACAGATTATAGTACAACTCAAAAAATATAGTTGCACAAAGGAAAGGACCAACCAACTTCTGTAGCTCTTTTCAGAAATTATATAACAATGTGTTGTTGTTTGATTTTTTTTTTTTGGACAGGGTCTCGATTTGTAGTTCAGGCTGGTCCTGAGCTCTCTGTGTAGCCCAGGCAAGCCTTGAACTCACATCAATCCTCCTGCCTCTGCCTCCTGAGTGCTGGGATTACAGGCGTGAGCCATCATACCTGGCACTGTTGTATGTGGTTCCTGGGGATTGAACTCAGGACCCTACGCTTATAAGGCAGATGCCAAAACCACTGAGCTAAATCCCTGGCCCTGTTGTTTGGGTTTTTATTTTTTAAGAGGCTTTAAAAATTTTTTCTTTAAGACAGGGTCTCACTTTGTAGTTCAGGCTCGTTCTGAACTCAGCCTTGAACTCAGCAATCCTCCTGCCTCTGCCTCCTGAGTGCTAGGACTACAGGCATTAGGCATCATGCCCAGCATTGTGGTATGGTACTGGTTGCTGGTGGGCATAAGTCACCAGGCCTAGCATTGTTTCATGTGGTTACTGGGAATTAACCTGGGAACTTGAGCTTCCCAGGCAGGCGCCAGAGCCCCTGAGCTAAATCCCCAGCCCCAGCCTTTGTACTTTCAAGGTAGGTGAAGTACCACTTGAGATAAATCCCCAGCCCTTGTTTTTTTTAATTTTTTATTTTGAGACAAGATTTCATTATGTAGTTCAGACTGGCCTTGAACGCACTATGTAGCCCAGGCTGGCCTTGAACTCACACTCTTACCTTGGGATTACAGATGTGCACCACCACACCTGGCTTTATTCTTTTTATTATATGTTGCAAAATGGGAATAATAATTCAGTACTTACCTTAGATAGTTATTGTAAAGATTAGAATTCAGTTAATACATGTACCATGTTAATTGTGTTACTTACAGCAAGTGTTCAAAAATAACAAACAAACAAACACACTTCTATCGGTCATACAGCATGCCAGGCATAGTTTATTAATCCTGTCAATCCTCAAAATAATGTTATGTGGTAGGGATAATGATTATCCCTATTTCCAGATCAGGAAACTGACATACATGAAAATTAAAGAATTTACCCACAGTTGCTCTATTACTACATTATAATTCCTTCAGAGAAATGTTGACAGTTATTTCCCAGGGAATAGAAGGTTAAGGCACTAGGGGTTTCCTAAAGAGTGAGGGAAGGGGAGCTTGTCAGAAATGAGAAAAGGGAAGGGGAGAGCCTGCCCAGCCCAGAACTGATCGGTCAGAAAGGAATGGGACACTACTTGGCGGAGGGGCTAGGATACTAAAGAGAAGAGTTCTGATATCACTGGATGGAGAAAGCCAGAAGCAGGGGAACACAGAGCCTCCTTAGTTAGTTCTACTTCGTGTGAAGGAAAACCTGGGTTGCTGGAGGCCGACCCATGATGGCGTGGCCTAGCAGGAAACCCTGCCAGATTAATGTGAAAGAGGAAAAGGCTGAGCTAACAATGAGGAGGCTGGGGTCCCTTCCTCCTTACCGGCATCTGGTGGCAGGTAGAAGACGAAGATGGCCAGGACAGTGATGAGAATGCACGGGGCAATGACGTTGACCAGGTAGAAGAGAGGTTTCCGGCGGATGATGAGGTAGAAAGTGACTTCCTGATGCTGTCCTTCCCTTCCCGCTCTGGGATCTCCTGAAGGCTCGATCAGTCGAGAGGGCTTGTGGATAATCTCCCACTGGCCATTTTCTGGGGGGAAGAAAGAAGGTGACACCAGTGTACAGGTTAGTCTCATCAATACCAGCTATGTCCCAACCTGCAGGGCAGTCCATTTCTAATAAACTTATTCATTTCTCACTTCCCATATTCAGAAGGTGTTGAAAGTCGTCCCTGTCTTGCTGACTCCACAGGTTTAGATTGGGCATGACTGCTAGAGTCTATATATCCAGGTGGAAACTGGAGATCATCAAGCCTGCAGAAGTGGGAGACATGCCTACTCACCGATGAAGGTTGCTTCGTGAATATAGATTTCCTGCCGCTCTTGCCCATCAGGACCTGGCCCTGTCTGCAGGCTGACCTCTGAGCTGTCATAGCTATAGGAACTGAACACCATGGTACAGTTCTGCCAGTCGAAGGGGAAGTAAGTGACCTGGGTGGAAAAAGGAATGATTCCAGTTGCCAGATCAAGGTCAAGGCTGAGGGAGTTTGGGAGTCATCAGAGAGGTGACAGGCTATGGGGAACCAAGGAAATAGGGAACACCAGGGGAGGTCACCGAGAAGAGGGGTCACAGAGGAACTGGAGGAGGGCTATGAGGGGAGGCCACTGAGGAGATGGAGAAGGGTCAGAAGGAAGACTTCTTTGATAACTTCAAAGAAGGTATACAGACAAAAGGACACTGAAGGGAAAGTTGACGGATAAATGAGAAATGAGGCCGTAAGGAACAGTGGAGGGGGGGGATGGGAGCCAGTGAGGAGTCAACATATCTAGGAGAAGGAGGCTTTCTAAGAGATCTTTGAGCTCCTTGGGGAGTGGTCCTGGGAACCTGGATGCTGCAGCTGCTTCGATAGAGGCCTGGGGGCTGCCAGCGCACTGAGCCGTCGGAGGACACCACGACGTTAATGTCCAGAGCCACGTCAAAATTTCCATCATTGCTGCAGGAAAGGTTTCCCACATCTGAGACCAGGACTATTCCTCCAGTCTCCCTCCGCCAAGACCAAGCCCCTTGCACCCAAGCCCCTGGGATCCCGCCCACCCCTTGGCTCGGTACAGATCCTACTTGTTCAGCAGTACCACGTCAGGTAGCCACACAGATTCGGCTGTGATTCGGAGCACATCAATGCCGTCGTATTCTGTGGGATCCCAGCTCAGCCTGTAGTCAGCCCATTCCTAGGGAAGCAGATGCTGAGGAGCTGTTCTGGGCTCAAGAACTGCAGTGGTGAGCCTCTAAAACTAGTTTTCAAACTGCAATTCTCTATGCTTTAGTGGATGGTGAGTCAAATTAGTAGCCCAAATCAGTGTTTTAAAATATCAGAATGAAAAATGTATGGAGAACAATTCCCATCCATACGTATTGTTTCCTGAAGTTTCTGGTTCATTTATAAAAATGTTTTCTGAGATAGTGATTCAAGAAATAGTCCTCCTTACTGGGTGCAGTAATACATGCCTTAATACCAACACTATAGAGGCTGAGGCAGGAGGATCACCAAGGGTTCAAGGCCAGCTTAAACTACATGAGCCCCTGTCTCAAAGAAAATTAATAATAATAATAGGGGCTGGAGATTTAGCTCAGCAGTACCAGTGTCTGCCTGGCAAGCACAAGGTCCTGAGTTTGACACAGGTTCTGGTAACCACGTAGCACAGTGCCAGGCTTAGTGGCTCTCGCCTGTAATCCCAGCACTCAGGAGGCAGAGGCAGGAGGATTGCTGAGTTTGAGGCTGAGTTTGGGACCAGCCTGAACTCCAAAGTGAGACCTTGTCTTAAAAAAAAAAGAAAAAAAAAGCTTTCCCTGCCCCCACCCGGTATTGGAGATTGAACCTAAGACCTTTGTCCTGATCTACATCTCTAGATCTTTAAATTTTTATTTTGAGACAGGCTCTTGTTAAATTGCTCAGGCAAGGCTCAAACTTTTGACCCTCCTGTCTCAGCCTCCCAGAGCACTGGGGTTACAGGGACTATTAGATCAACCACCACCCTGGTTTATTCTAGGAGATTGTAAAGGCTACAGGATGCCCTTCCCCACCCCACGGATTCGCCATACCAGGTCTAAGTACACCTTAGTGCTCATTTCTTCATCCTTCTCGTTCTATAAAGGAAAAATTTAAAGGGTAGAGGTGGAGTGAGATGGGGAGAAATGAGTGGCTCGAAATTCCGCAGCTCTCCGAAAACTCCACCCTGTTTGTCTAAGGCCCACCCTCTGGGTCCACGCCATTATTCCTAGAAGGTGCATTAGTTTAAACCCTTGCCCCATTTACCTCGGCTATACCCCTTCCTGCTGTCAGCGTTCTTCTTCGGCTCAGTTACTTCCCACCCTCACTTCAGTCTGGCCCCACGTCTGGTTTCGTCCAACACCTCGTCCCAGCTCATAATCCCTCCAACCTCGAATCGCTGTTAGCCGCTGTTTACTGGTTGAGCACCAGGCTCCACCCCAACCTATCAGGACTTGTGCGTCCCTGCTTGAAGTCTGTCCCTCTGCTAGTCCACTGGCTCAGTACCACTTCAACACCTACCCGCAAGCGGGGGCATCACCCTACATTGGCTCAACTCTGGGCCACGCCCACGGACTCGTTCATTGGTCAAACTTCTATCCAATCACCGATAAAGTCCAACTCTCCGCCCGACCTCGCGTTAGGCCCCGCCCACAGAAGGTCCAGCCTGCCCCCAGCGGGCCAGAGGCCGGACCCCAACTTCCCGCGTGCGCCCTCACCAGGCTGAGGAGTTGTGCCAGGCTCAGCCCAATGCTAACCCGGACGCGGTCTCCTACTTCCCGCGCCGGCCGCACCGAGCTGTCATAGCCCGAGAAAAGTTTCTCGCGGAGTCGGCCCTCCGCTTCCGAACCTCGGGCGCCTGTGGGAGGAGAGCAGGAGAGCATTAAGTGAAGCCCACAATCGTCGCCCCTGTCACTGCCTCTTCGGGGCCCTAATTGACTTACCTGGGGTGATCGGCGCCCCCAGAACTCCCAGAAGCAGCAGCAGTAGTGCCCTTGAGGTCATAGCCTGGCCGCGTCGCTCGGTGAGTTCGCTCCGAGCGCTGCCGGGCCCACCAGCGCGGGGGAAATGACGAGGCGCCGAGGAATGTGCACCTGTTGTGTGCGGGGGCAGCCGCCAGCCCACCCGCCCCGCCTCCTCAACTTGGTCCCGCCCCCAGCAACTGCAGTCGCCCGCCACTCACACAAGACAGACAAATCCTTCAGTTGTATAAATGGTCTTTAATTGAGAAAGCATGAAGCGGAGAACCGGTGCCCTAAGAGCAGGGCCAGGAGATGAGCGGAGCCTGAGCGTGTTTGTGTACGTGAGGTGGGCATCTACCCCCGTTGCAACAAGCCAAAAGTAAAAGAGCCTGAGGAAAAGTGACCCGCTTTTGAGCCTTTTAGGGCGTCTCGGTCTATCCCAACCAGGTCTCCCGGACTCGAGTCTTCTTCGTTCATTGTGATTTTCTGCCCTTTTCCAGGCCTGCTACTAGGTCTCACTATGTTTTTCAGAATAATCTAGTCTGTCCCTTTTGGGGTACTGAAAACCCAGCTGAGGTTGTAAGCGATAATCTAAAGCAAGTTCTATTCAGTTAGAAGCTCTGGGGATGTATGAGGTCTTGAGCCCAAGAGGCCCTCACCCTCCTTGGCCTGACCCGTGGGAGAAGGGTGGGACTTATTGCTGAATTAGGGTATTCTCACTTGGGGAGGATATCAAGTTTGTCTCCCATTCACCCTTTCTCATCCTAGTCACTCTTGCGATAGAGACCTCAGCTTTAAAGGGGACCTGGGAGGAATTCCTGCTGAGGTAGCTAAGTGGTCATGTCCCCCATAACGGGCTCAGTTATGCCATGCTTTTGGCTCTCCCCCTGCTCCAGCTTTCCTATCATGAACCAGCAATCCTGCCAAATTCCTCTGTCCTTCTCCAGACTCTGGCAGGACCCCAGCTGGGATGCAGGAGCTAGAAATTGCATTTAAAAATAAGGTTAGCATTCTATACGGAAGGATAAGATTTTTAGAAAATTACCTAGGAAAAACAAAAGGTAATTCTTTCAGTGGAAACTTTTCTTTAACTCAGTGCCAGGGACTATACTGGGCCCTTGTGCTTCCAAAGCAGGCATGGCACCGCTGGAGCTAAATCCCTAGCCCAACAAAAGGTAATTCTTGATTCAACCAGAACTAATCATTTATATGGGAATCAAAGATAGATCCTTTCCACACCTCATTCTTAATAGGTATTACTACAGAAGATGAGAGTGTGGGTCTAGAACTTACTCCAGAGCAATAATATGGCTATACAGGCCCTGGTTCTAGTCTAGAGAAAAAGGCCAAGAGTCATGGTCTATGTCCTAGAACTGAGATCCAGGAGGAAGTATGGCTCCATAAAGGTCTAGAACACCATGCTTTAGTATAGGGGGGTCTCTGGGATAAGAAGGTTAAACTGGTGGTAATCTGAGACTGGTCCCAGGTCAGCCTAAAGCTGACTGCTAGATAGGGCTGTAATCCAATCTCTCTCTACTTAGAAGCCAGGGGTTCACCTGGGTCATAGAAATTTGCTAAATCCAGAACACAGCCCGGCAGCATGCTTGGGGTCCAGCAGAAAGCCCTAGAAAAAAAGTGGCCCTGCTGGGTTTTTGGTGTTTCAGAACCTGACTAGACCAAGGCAGAAGGTAGAGCAGGGAAAGAAGGAAACTGATCCTGAGCTCCATGGACCTATAAATCAATGGCTCAGTGCAATGAAAAGGGCACAGGGACCCAGAAAATGGCTGGGAGATGAGAAGTGTTGTGCCCTAGCTCTGTTGCTTTTGGAACTCCTAGTGCCATCTCAGGACCAGGCTTTGGGGAGGGTGTTAATGTGGAAAAAAAGAAGTGATCACCGAGGACTATTTTCAGGTATCACCCTCGATGGTCCTTTGCCCCCAGGATCAAAGAGTCTCAGAAGTCCCCGCCAGCCCCAAGGTAGAGCACCTGGTGGGACCCAGCTGCTCAGGGCACTGTGGCAGCAAGGGTGAGAGCAGGACCAGGAGCAGAGCTGGGGGACAGGCTGTCACGGTGGCTGGCTCACTGGGCATACAGGGAGCCTGCAGTCCAAGGATACACATCAGGGGGCAGGAGGACTGGAAGGAGAGGTCTCAGGAACACTGTGGAGAGAGGGCTCCCGGTACATGGCCACTATGAAGGGCAGAGAGAAAGGAGCAGGGAAGGAAAGTTAGGCATAGAGACACTCAGACAAAACCAGAGTTCTGAGAGGGTTCCCCTCTCTGACACCTGTCCAAGAACCCCAACTGAAAGGAAGGAGACCCTCCAGACTCTCAAAAGCCAAAGCCTTCCTGTCTTGTTTTGTTTTGTTTTTGGAGAGAGGGTCTCCCTTTTGTAGTTCAGACCAGTCCTGAGCTCACTATGCAGTCAAGGCAAACCCTGAACTCACAGCATTCCTCCTGCCTCTGCCTCCCAAGTGCTGGGATTACAGGCGTGAGCCACCATGCCCAGCAACTTTCCTGTCTTGTGGTCTTGACAATGTCCTCAACACTCATAGCCTGGGCTTTGAGTCCATGTCAAGGTCGGTACCCTCCCACATGGCCCACTTTTTCTTTTGTCCATACCCACCCTCCAGGAGCTTGGGCACGAAGTGGGCAGCTGCTTTGGTCTTCTTGACTCGGTTTCCCTTCATGACCCGGCCCTCCTTGTCCAGGCCTAGGTACCAGGCCCGGCCAGAACGACGCTGGCGGTAGAGAGCAGAGGCATACAGGACGTAGTAATTCTCAAAAACACACTCCTTAAAGCGACACTCGGCTGTGAAATGTGGCTGAGGAGACAAAGATACGAAAAGGCACACAGGCACATCACTGTCCGAAAGAAGCCCTCGGGTATAAACAACCCAGATATAATCTATGCATCTGGAGGCAAGATGAGAGCAACTTTTGAGTCCACAGGGAATAGGGAGCAAAAAGAGAACAAGAAAGCATGATAGGTCCTGGAGGGGGAGGAATTAGACTTGTGAGGGCCCTAGAATAAGACTGCTGTCTTCACTCGGAACATCTCACCATCACCTCTCCTAAATGACTTTGGGAAGTGAGTAATAATGACATCTGGAGGAGGTTGCAGGAGAGGTGCGGACCCTACAGGCTGAAAGCATCAGATATCCAAAGACCCTGGGGCACGTGGGAGGCTGCACGGTAGAGGTCGGTATTACACCTAGAAGAGAGGCTTTGAGATGGCCAGTGATGATGCACCCTCAGCCAAAGGGTACAAAGTGCCTACAACTGAGGAGGGCTGTCTGCTAGAGGTGGCTCCAGTGCCCACCCCAGGCCACTCAGCCTTATGGTCTCACCGAGCTGTAGAGCAGCCCCTCAGCATTCATGGCCATGTAGTGACCCAGGCTGGCACTCTGGATGGTGACCACGCGGAGCCCCACAGGGATCAGGTTGAAGTGCGCTGAGGGAGGACAGAGGAGGCATCACTGCCGAGGCCCCTCACCCCCATCTGAGCTCCCAACCCCGGCTGCTCCCCAACCTCAGTTCCACTGTTTCCCTTGAGGGTCCAGGAGACAGACTGAAAGCAAGCAGACCTGAAGAAGGAACAGGACCCCACCTTCCCCTTCCCACCCAACAGCTGCCATCCCTTCTCACTGAAGGAGCTGGTGTCCTCTGGGGTGCCCTGGATGCTCCCGTCGGGATTTGCCTGGAGGTAGAAACCCTGGCGGCAGAACAGTTTGGTGACGATGCCTTTGAGCTGAGGCTCTGGGGAGAGAGACATTCATCTTTGAAAATGACATCTCTGTTCCCTGAAACATTCTTACACTTGGCGGGATCACAGGAAAGAAAAAAAGGGAGGGGGGGGAGGAAGTGGGTCCCAGGGCTCCACACTCTTACCCTTGAAACAATCTCTATCCCACCTCTCTTTGACTCCTGGCAAAGCAGGGGTTTGGGTCTCTTCTGTTTCCTCTCTCACCAGCTTTTGGTTTAATTTATTGAAATTTATTTAAATAGCTTAATTCCTACTCTACAGCTCACCCAAAATGGGGGAGGGGAAAGAAAGGGGGAAGGGGACAGACACCAGAAGGCAGCGGACAGAGGAAGACACGTGGAACTACTGAGGGGGATCGTGTTTGTGAATGTGGGGTGGGGGAGGCGGCAAGGTGACCACAGGGAAGGGGCTCCTCTCCCTCCCAGGAATGGGAGTGGGACTGGGCCTGACGCTGACTCAGCACCTGCTGCTGCGGCTGCCGCTTGCTTGGCTGGGCCTCGCTTTGGCCCAGAGCCGGCCTGTCTGCCACTGACCCATCTGTCTGTCTGTCTTGTCTGTCTGTCTTCCGGCTCGCGGGAGGCCTAGTTCTTGCTGAGGCTCAGCCTCTCCTCTCCCGCCAGGTAACCAGCCTAGGGTGAGAGGGACCTTCGGAAGCATGGCAGGGAAAAGGGGGGAGGGGGCCGAGGAGGTGGCGAGGCTGAGTCACGTGCAGGCGGGTCCCACTCCGGCGGTGGGCTGCGGACTGTACCATACTGCCGGCCGGCTGCGGGGAGGGAGGGCGCGAGGGGCTACCCCGGGCGGACCGAGAGCCGGCTGGCCAGGGGCCAGAGGGACTCCCTGACTGTCGTACCTGGACGGGGACCACAGGCTAGCGCACAATTCACCTCCCCTCTACCTGCTCTCTGCAGACTTCCCTGTCCCCCCTTGTAGGTGGTACGACCCCCAAGTCCGTGGAGGGCTCCAGCCACGAACTGTGTCCGAGTTCCTCCAGGCAAAGGGTCCCCTTGGCCTTTGGGACCCGATCTCGGAGTCGCGCGGAGGTACTGGGAGGGGTACTCAGCTCCCTTCTTGAAGATCAGGTCACAGGAGGAGGGCGCGCGGAGGGGCTGGCGGGCGAGGTGGCTGCAAGGACACCCGAGGGAGAGCTGAGGAGATTGGCTCCGAGCCAGGCGAGCTCGACCAGGAGGAGCCGAGCCAAGGCGTGAAGGAGCGGGAGAACCAGGGCGGGGGCGGGGCGCCCGGAGCTGCAGAAACCCTCGGGGTGACCCAGGCGTCCGGAACCCCCCTGCCCCTCCACTCAGGACTGAAAGAATCGCGAGAACCGGCACGTAGGCGGAGGACGGTGGGGGTGGGGATCCCCGTGCTGAGAGGGGGCGGGCGGGAGCTGCGAGGCGGAGGGCGGCGGACTTAGCCCCTCAAGCCTTCCCCTTGCCCTCGAAAGCAAGGAGACTCGGCGTTACGGACAGAAGAGGAGGGAAACTGAGGCACGCTCTGGTAGACTTGTCATCCTGGCCCACCCCTTCCACTTTCGGGGGCCCCCAGCCCCAGCCAGGCCAGAGTCCTTGGCCTGAACCTCCCCAGGCAGAGACTTCTGGCCCAGAGACCCCGCCCCAGCCGCACTCACCCGGGCCGCGGTCCGGCCGCGCGTGCCGCCCCCCGCACAGTCGCACCTTGGACAGCAGAATCAGGAGCTGCTTCTGGCAAAGGGATTTGGTGCCGCGGGGACAAACGCGCCGCTGTGCTGACACCGGCCGGCTGCCCCCGGGCTCGCGGACCTCCCGCTTCTGCCGGATAAGGCTACTGGCCAAGGCCGCCATGGCGCCCCGGGAGGAGACACCCCCAAACCAGCAGGCGCGTGGAGCGCGCTGGGCACCTCCAGAAGAGCCCTCTCACCAAGGCATGCTCTTGACGATCTGGCCCCAAACACTGCCCCACCCACAGGACCTGAGGATAAGTCCCAGACTCCCTCCAAGTGCCCCCAAAAGCTGCCAGCTCCCACCCTTGGGCCCTGTGCTAGCACCGGATCCAGCAGCCTGTGCACTCCTCAGCTGACCTCACCCTCGAATTTTGTCCCCTTCTGAAAATTACCCCCTTCCCTTCCCTCCGCTATCTCTGTTCCCACTTCCTCCAGCCCAAAGCAAAGACCTCCAAAATTTCTAGGATGTGGTCCTAATATTTTTGGACATCTTTCCACCCTATTTTGGGGTCCACAATCTAGCCAAATCCACTTTTGTAATCTAAAAGATGTGGATCCTTAGCTTTGGAGATACTAGTTCACCCCACACCTCCTGGGCCTCTGTTCAATGTCAGAGAGGAAGCCAACCTTTTCTTTTGCTATCTCTGAATGAGGAGGATTGCCCACTTTTCACTGAAATCTCCCTAAAATATGTCTCAGTATCAGGATTGTCCAGGCTCAGTGAAAAGGGGTTCCCAGATCCTCTAGTTGGACGCCTTTTTTTACTGTTACCCCCATTTCTAGTAGCATAGCGTTCCAGCTGCTGAGACCCTTTCTTCACCTCCTCACTGTCACTCTCTACTCTTTTTGAAGTCACCTCCAAATCCACCTTTTCTAGTGGAAACACCAGGTGGTTGTCTGGAAGACCCTCTCTCACCTCAAAATAAGGAGCATTGGTTTTGTTTTCTGTTTTCCTGGATGCCCCTTGAATTTCCTCAGGGACAGCTGGTACTATTTAGATCCCACGCCCTCCAATCTAACCAGTCCTCCGAAAGAGGAGTGCACCCACGTTGTCACCTGTCCCCAAATATGAACAGGCCCCCACCAAGTCAGCGCATCAGAGCTTCCTGCGACAGGGCTTCCTAGTCTTCCTGGAGATTGCCTATATCACCCCCTTTTCCTTTCCCCGACGCCCCTCAACCTGTCCTGTCCTGTTGATCCGGCCGAAGGGTAGCGCTGGCTCCGGCTCCAGGCTCCTCCCTCCCTGTCCCCCGAGAGCGGAGCTTCCCCCAGGACCCAGCGAGGCGTCCCGGACTCCCACAAAGGAGTGAGGATGCCTCTGCAGAGCGCCCGGGTCCCGAAGGCAGAGCGCTAGGCCTGGCTGCTGGACTAGGCAGAGCGGCGGCGGCAGCGGCGGCGGCTGTGGGAAGCTGAGGCGGCGGCGGCGGCGGCAACGGCAGCGGCGACAGCAGCAGCTCAACCTCCTCGGAGAGCCGGGGGCGGGGCAGGGGGCGGAGACGCTGGGAAAGGGGGAGTGAGGCTGGGCAGGCGGAACCCTGGGGTTCCTAAGAGATGAGGAGCGGTGACTGTCCCAGAGGCAGGCAGACGGAGCACAGGCCACACTTCTCGGGATTCAGAGGCGAGACAAGGAACTCTGGATAAGGAGAGTTTGAACTTCATTGGAATGGCGGGTGGCGGGAGAGGGAAGAGGATGCCCGGGATGGAAGTGAGGACAGAACCGGATGAACAAAGTAGCAAGAACTGGAGAGAGGGGGGTGGTGGTAAGATCCAGCCTGGGGCCAAATCTGGCCTCCTTAATAGCTCTGCTTTTCTCTGCCAAATTGATCAGTTTCTAGTTTCCAAACCTCTCTCCTTTGCACATTTAGTCAGCAAATGTATTGCATATCTCCGCTGGCTCCTAAGAAAAAAGAGCAAAAAGAACTGGGGAGAGGTAGCTAGCTAGCTAGCTGCACCAGGGGAGGAAGGGTGCTGGCCAGATTTGGACAAAGGGACCACCTGCTCCAGGAACCCGGCAGGGGAATGGGAGGACACGCCCAGAGCCTTCTGGAAGACTGGGTCCAAGACACACAGTCTCCTGTGCGAGGGGCCAGCAGTCTTCTCCAGGCCCTCGGCCGCTAACAGAAACACTTTCCACGCAAGTAGGAATAGAGTCTTTAATGGGCCCCGCTCCCCACGCCTGCCAAACCGCCTCCCTTGCGGGCAACTTTGGCTTCCTCCACCGCCGCACGCAGGGCCCCAGCAGGGTCCCCACGGAGCTGGACCAAAGCCCCCAAGAGTGTAGCAGAACCTTCCCCTGCACGGAGCTTTCGGCCACTTAGAAAATAGTGAGGCAGTGTCCCGGCTTCGAGCACGCGGCCCAGCTCATCCAGCAGCCCGAGGCAGCAAGCTCCTGCATTTTCTGGCCGCGCCAGGTAGAGCGCCGGCAGACGCTCGCACGCCCAGTACAGCAGGGTTCGCAGAAGGTAGGGCGCCGCGGTCCGCGTCCCGGCCACCAGCGGGCGCAGTAGCGCCTGGGCAGCCGCGTGCGCCTGCAGCAGCGGCGCTGGTATGCGTGTCTTGAGCGCCAGCTCCTGGCGGGCGAAGCACAGCTGCCAGCTGGAGGTGTCTTGCAGCTGGGTGTCACCGCCTGGTACTAGGTAGAAGGAGGTCGACTCGGAGGCCAGAGGCCCCGCCCATGAGTGGCTCCGCGCCCCCTCGGGCCAGCCTGCCACTGACACCACCGGGATCAAGTCGAAGAGCAGTAGGTGCCGCGGGGGGCCCGGCGTTGCTAGGAGGATCGTAGTGAACCCTGCGTGGCGAGCTGCATGCACCAGGCGTGGGGCCCCTGGTACAGGGATGAGGCACTCGGCAACTGTGGCCAGAGTAGCAAAGAACCAGGCGGCCACTTGGGCTGAACACAACGTGGGCCACGCCTCCTGAATCTCAGCCAGCTGTGGAACTAGACCTCCTAGACCTTCGACGGTTGCTTCGGTGACGTCAGTACTCAGTTCTCGCAAAGATTCCGAAGAGCCAACGTGGGTGACGTCATACCGAGACGACTCTGGCCCTGAAAGGTCACTAGGTGGCTTTTCCAAAAATACATGTGGCTCAGACTCCGTGATGCAACTGCGCGGCTGGACCACCGAGCTTTGCTCGTCCTTGGGGCTTCCTTCGTTCTCAGTTTTAGCACTCAAATCTCCAGGGACTGGAGGTCCCAGGCAATCCTGCCAAGCCTCTCGCACGGAGGTTCCGCGAACCAGCTCTGGGAGGCGGAGCCTTGCGTGACAGGATTCTAAGTCCAGTTGCAGCTCTGACCCACCGCCTTCCAGCGAAAATACCGGGACTAGGAGAGTGAAGCCGGCGTCGTAATGAGGTCCGCGGGCATAGGGACCCAAAGGTGCATGTCCTAGATCCAGGGAGCCCTCTCGAACTCCTCCACGAAGGAGCAAGAGCTCTGCCTGGGGAGGAAAACGAGGGTCTTGGCGGTGAACTAGACCTAAGGGAAGAAAAGTGACAGTGAAGGCATCATCTAAAGTTATGGCAGGAATGGCGAGGCTGAGGACTGACAGTTCCAAACCTTACTTACCAAGCAATGAGAAGACGAAGTCCTTGGCCCGGAGGAGGTCTGCTCCCGGCTGCGGCCCGTCATTCCAGCTCTCTTGCACCCCGAGCTCCTGAATCAGCTGGGTCAGTTCCTGCAGCTGCGCCCCAGAGCAGAAGTCGAGGTCCGTGAGCGGCCGGGCTGGGGCCGGGGGCGGCGGGCCCCACCAGGGGGCATTCCCCCAGACGGCGGAAGCCATGCTACTCTAGTGTTTGGCTAGGCAAAAACACTAGGGAGGTACAGGCTTCTTTTGCTGCCAAAGTTGCTCCAGTTCTTCCCTCCTTCTGAGGCCAAACGAGTCCCACAGATGGGTCTGTAGATGATAGGTTCTAGGTGTAGTCTTCAAAATAAACAAATACAGTACTTGCCCTTTACTCAAATGCAGGTCTCCGCCCCGTGAACCGGTTTTCTTGATTTAGCAGGTAAAAAGTTTTTGTTGGGCCTCTCCTACGGAATGCAGTAGCCAGTCTTAGTCCCCGTCCCCGCCTGCCTCTCCTTACCTCTTTTCCAGAAGAGAGTTATTGTCCTGAGTTTTCTCTCTTAGGAATAGCTACAAAGGTCGGGAAGAGAAAGGACAGGGAAATTCAACAGGTAACTTCCTCCTGATGTCTGTAGCAGGCCCACGCCCCTAGATTTCGACCCCGCCCTTTTCTGGAGGCTGTAGGGGTGGTTCCAGGAATGTCTCGCTTCCAGTAAGAGTTTTGATTCCTTTCACTCTGCTGCGATCTCACGCTACCCTGGGAGTTGTAGTTCGTTTTTTCAGGATACCAGGGCGTTGGAGCCACGCCCCCACATCCATTCCTGTTCCGCTGAAGTAGTGCCTGATGGAAGTTGTAGTTTCAATAGTATATTATTTTAATATCATTCCCGAAGTTGGAGTAGAGCGGTAAATGGATGGATCTGAATATGAAACCATAATGGACACACCCTAGAGCTTGGGGCAAAATAGGTCCCTGCATCTCTTGTGTGAGTAGAGGAGCCCTGGTAACCTAGATATAAAAGCATTATTTCATGAAATTATGAGTTTACTCATTTAGGGGTTGGGGAGACTATGACTTACAGATACATTTTTTGCAAGCATTGGAAAAGGGCTTCTTGACTGAGTGGAGGGTTCTTCCTTGAAATTAGTGGTGGTAACAATAAGACAGGAACATACAGGGGGTGATCCAGAAATGGACATCTAACTCACGGGAGAGAGAGACATAATAGCAACGTCCACCTCGGGCATGCAAGAATTCTGGCAGGATAAACACTTCAGAATTTTATAGCTGTATGTACACTAGAGTAATAAAGACTGAAAATCAAGTGCAAGGGAAACTCCCAGGTACACTGGGCCACGGCAATGGAAAATAATCAAGGCAGGAAATTGCTTTTGGTAACCTATGCTATCAGAGACCAAAAAGGACAGTATGCAGCGTGCTCATAGGCAGGAGTATTGGGACAGAAGGACAGGAAACTAGCAGTAAGCTCACAGGTTAGACCAATGCATGGCTGGGCCAGGACTTCTTATAGTCCTTCTGTGTGTTATTTATCTTCAGAGCAGGATGGGCCTAAGTATATAGACAAGAAAATTAAGCAAAGACACTGAAAAATTAGCAGCCTATCAAAGAATTAACTCCTGAAACCAGAGCTCAGCTTCGGAGGGAAGTCCAGACCTCAAAGTTCACTGACAAAGATAGCTTTTCTTCCTGAGCTACCAGGGCTACAGAACCGAGAGCACAAAACAGCCCAAAATAGGTAATGCAGGTTTCCATACATCCCATAGATACATCCCAAGAGGCCGGATCTGCGTAACTAAACACTGGACTCTTTCTTATCATCTGGAGTAATTAGGCTTGGGCAGCCCTACATCCCACTCTCTCCCTGGAAGGTAGCCTTAAAGAAAATAACATTTTTTGGGCTCTTAGAGTATTTTGAAAATTTGGGGGGATGGATGAAAAAGGGAAGGAAGGAGGTTCTTTAAACTCTATTGTTAATCAATCGAATAATTTTCCGTGATGATGTAATATCCTGAATCTGTGCTGTCCAACAGAGTAGCCACTATTCACTGTGGCTTTTTTTTTTTTTTTTTTTTTGAGACAGGGTGTTGATTGGTTGTTCATGCTGGCCCTGAGTTCACTACGTAGTCTAGGCAAGCCTCAAACTCACAACAATCCTTTTGCCTCTGCCTCCCGAGTATTGGGATTACGGTCGTGAGCCACCACACCTCGCACTGTGGTATATGGTACTGACTGCTGGTGGGTGTGAGTCACCATGCCCAGCATTGTTGTGTGTGGTTACCCAGAATTGAACTAGGGACTTTGTGCTTGCAAGGCAGGTGCCAGAACCACTGAGTTAAATTGCTGGCACCACATGTGGCTTTTAAGCCTTTGACAAGTAAATAATGAGACTGAGGAGCAGAATTTTAAATTTTAATTGCCATTTTGATAGCCACAGTTGGGTAATGGGCTACTGCATTGTAAATGCAGGTCTAGGGCCTGGAAAATAATGGGTTTGGCTAAGAATCTGTGGAAGAGTAGCAGGAACTTGATGATAGTTCTGGTACTCATTAGACTGTCTGTGGCCACCAGCAGGGAT
Source organism: Petromus typicus (assembly GCA_004026965.1). Lineage (NCBI taxonomy): Eukaryota > Metazoa > Chordata > Mammalia > Rodentia > Petromuridae > Petromus > Petromus typicus. The sequence goes on from PVIR01011470.1 coordinate 18,226, forward strand.
AGGTCTGGCGTGGATATCCTCAAAAAACCACAGAATACTTCTCTTTTCTCTTTATTATTGATGCACATTTATCCCCACTTTGTCTGAGGCTCTCATCACATTCTGATATCCCCACTCCTTGACAGTCTCCCCTGAGTTGCTGGGTGTTTCTCGGCAAAGGCGCCGGGGAGAGAGAGCTTCACATTTGTCCCTGCCCACTGCTAACTGTCTCTGTCGAGCATCAAAGACCACATGCCCTGTCCGAGTGCTTGGTCCAGGGCAGCGGGGCCTCCAGTTGATTTTAGGAGGCATAGACATGTGGCAATAGTTCTGGTAGGCTGAAGGAACTGTTTCCACAGGGTGGTATATCCAGTCTGGGTCGCCTACCTTCTGGGAGGATGGCTGCAGCTCAACTAGTACAGGTACCTCTGAAAAGGTTTGCAGGCCCGTGGAGATCAGCTGGGCTTTGGAAGGACAGGAGTGTTGGTTGATTGGGACAGAAGCCCAGGATACATGGTGTTCTGCACTCTCCTTCTGAGGAGATGTCTCATATTTAAATGATTTAATCAGGCATGGTGTTGGCTGTGGGCTCAGATGTACTTGGACGGAGGTAGCACCCAGAGCAAGGTTTGAATTCTCATGGAGGCCACAATCTTGGATAAGACATGTATCTTTGTAAAGGCCAGATTCCTCAGGAAGACCTGGAATCTTGGGGAGGCCAGAGTTTAGAGTAACTGCTGCGTCCTTATGAGGGCCAGGATCTTGTTTAGTTCCTGCACACTTGTGGGGGTTAGAATCTTGGCCATGTGGTGGGCTCCTGTAAACTCCAACATCTTGGGTTTGATTGGATCTTTTTCCAACGTCAGTGGCTTGGGGAAGGCCTGCACTCTTGTGGCAATCAGAATTTGGGGTAGAATCTGGGACTCTGGTGACTCCAGAGTCCTGTGGATGGCATAGATTCTTATAGTCTCCTGAGTTTTGGGTGAGGCCTGAGATTTTATGAAGGCCAGAGGTTTGGACAAGGTCTGGGTTCTTCTGGGTACCACATTCCTGGGTAAGTCCTGAACTTTTGTTGACTTCATTGTTTTGGGCAAGACATGGGTTCTTCTGTGTTCCGCAGTCTTGGATAAGGCTCCCACGGGCTCCTGGATCTTGGATACTGCCTGTGCTCTTGTTACATCCAGAATCTTTACAAGGGGCTGGCCCCTTTTGGAGCTCAGTTACTTGGGAGGGGTCTTGACTTTTGGAGACTACCGTGTCCTGTTTTAGTTCACTGTTCTTACTGACTTCAGAGTCTTGTGTAAAGTCTGAACTTCTCTGAAGGTCAGGAGTTTGGGAAAATGATACAGTCTTTTGGAGTCCAGAGGGCTGGATCCTAAAGACATGAGCATCTTGAGTAGGTCCTGAACTCTTTTGGGAGCAAGAATCTTGAGTAATGCTTGGTTCCTTGTGAAGGCCAGGGTCTTGGGAAGGGCTCAGGTTCTTGCAGAGAGCAGGGTCTTGTGTAAGGCCTATATCTTTGTGGAGCCCTGGATTTTGAGCAAGATGTGGATCTTGTGTAAGACCTATATTCTTGCTGAGGCCTGGATTTTGGATAAGGCTTGGATTCCTGAGAACTCTGGAACATGGAGTTCTTTGGAGGCCAGGGTCTTGAGTATGACCTTGATTATCATGAAGCTCAGGAGGTTGGATCGAGGACTGGGAAATAGTGAACTGGGGAGGGATAGGAAAGTGGGAAGAGGGGACAGATTGAAGAGACTTGGAGGTTGGAAGAAAGGTGGGGGTTTGTGCTAAGTTGGGAGGTTTCTGGTGGTTGGGAGGGTGAGTTAAGACAAAAGCTTTGGGAGAAGTGAGTGGCAGAGAAAGAATGCATGGTGCAGTAAATGTGGGCAGCGAGTTCTGGGCAGTGGTTGGCATGTGAAAGCAACATTTAGAATGATCAGCATCCTGGGTATAGATCAGGTACTTAGGATATACTGGAGCCTTAGAATTTGTGTTTTTGCTTTCCATACTGCAAGGATGGAAGCTGTAGTAAGGGAAGGTCTTAGTCTGGGAGTTGTTTTTTGCATCATCTGAAATCTTCCGTTCCATATTTCTCAATCCTAGGTAGCCCAGTATAGCTCCAGCAGGAGGTTCAGTACTGTCTCCAGCATTTTGCCTTGATGTCTGTTCAGATGTACCAGAACCTACCAGGCCCTGCCTCTCCTGGGGCCTTAAGAGGGTACCCAAGTCCTTTCTGGAATACCCAGAGTTCTGGACATTGCACTTATGGAAAATATCCTGTTTTACCCTGCGGGCATCATAAACCACATGACCAGTGGAGTGGTTAGGGCCAAAGGCAGCCAAAGTAGAAGGGACAGAAGGTAGGAGAGGGGTAGAGGTGGTGGCAGGGATAGGAGCAGGGGCTGGAGTGGTAGTCAAGGTACTGACTGGGACAGGGGCTTGGATAGGGGCCAAAGATGGAGGGGCTGGGGTACAGGGTGGTGCAGGAACTGGAATATGGACATGAGAATGGATTAGATGAGAATTGGCTGGAGCACGTGCTGAGGCTTGGGGTGATGTGTGCTCGAGGATGGGGGCCTGGGCATGAGTCCAAGCCTGTGTTGAGGTATGAAATGGGTTATGGCTACAGGAGTGACCTGGGGTGTTCTCAGAACTATGGGATTGGAAATGCTCAGGGATGTGAGCTGGGGCCTGGGCTGGAGTAGAGGTGTGGGCTGGAGTAGAGGCGTAAGCTGGAGTAGGAGCTGGCGCAAAGGCTGGGGTATGTGCTTGGCTATGGGGTAGGGCAGGGGCTGAGATGGGGGATGGGACACGGGTAGGGGCTGGAGGAGGGGGTGGGACATGAGTTGGTATAGGGTCTGGGGTCGGGGGTGTGGTAGGGAGTGGGACATGGGCTGTTAAGGTATGGGCTGAGGACTGGGTCTTGGTCTTTGCAGGTGCACAAGCAGGGTCATGGTCTAGGGTCTTAGTCTTTCTCCCTTGGGATAAAGAAGATGGAACTGTGTCCAACTTGTTCATCTTCTGGAACTGGGAAGAATTCTCTGTCTTGGAGAGAGAAGAGGCTTGGGCCTTCAAGGCTGTGACCTGAGGGGCTTCCCTAGCTCCCTCCTTCCATAGTCCCCTTGGAGCCTCCTTGGGCGCCCTAGCTTGTCCACTTTTCCCATAGCGCCTAGAAGTCTTCTCATCTTTTGTGTCTGGTGTCCAGGAGTCCTGGTGGTCAACATGCCTGAGCAGGAAGCTGGGGTGACGAAGGAAGCGGGAAGAGACTCTCGAGTACAGGTTCTTGGGATCTGCAGTGCAGTGCAGGCACACAGGCCTGCTGCCTAGAGCACTGTGCTCCGTGCCTGCAGAGAGAGGAGTGATGGGAGAAGGCTTGGGTGCCTGCGAAGCTGAAAGCAGGGATGAGGAGAGAAGAAAAGAGACAAGCCCACATGCCTAAGAGATTTTGCCAGGGCCCGCTCACCTTTAAGCAAAAAGTGATGGACAAGAATCCTCAAGGAGCTCTTCAGATGCCTCCAGAGCTGAAGGAAGCAGGGGAGGAGAAAGTCCCCAAGTAGAGTAAGCTTTGAAGTACAACTCTTGTCTGGCCACTTCCCAGCAGCCCTCCCCCCTGCAGGACCCCAGAGATCCCCCAACCCTGCTGCTCACTCCCTGCCCTGACCAGAGTCACCACGTTGAGTCCAACGTTGAACAAGATGAAGCTGCCCAGAATCAGAAGAATTGTGTCTCCTAAGTCCTGGCACTTCCTGGGGTTGGTGCCAGAGCATACATACATGGGCTCCATGGTAGGCTTGCTCCCCCATGGCCTGGGGTCCCAGGAGTACCTGGGCCTCACCAGTCCCCACATACTAGGAGACAGACTCCTCTGGTGGGGGAGGGGAAAACTGAGTCATAATGGGGCAGGTGGTTGGGATCACAATTAGGGAGATAGAGGAAGAGGAGGGCCGAGAATGGAGTTCTGTGGTAACCAAGTCTGCGTAACCTGAGCCTGGAGGCCAGCACAACTCCCTCCCTCCCTGATCATTCCCTTATTGTGCTGATTCACTCAGTGCACTCCAAAGCTTCTCATCCCATTGTTCCTGTAGTCTCAGTTGAACATCCAGGCCCCATAACCCCTAAGACTGGGAAGACCTTGGAGCTTAGCTCAGAGCCCAGGTGGAATTCAGAGCCTGACTGACTTCCTTCCCTTCACTAGGCCACAGGCCTTGATCTGCCTAAAATGGAACCCTGTAGCTCTGGACTCTGACCTCAGTTTGAGCAGGGATGAGCTTCTGAGCTTCTGTGGGAACATCGAGAACAGAGAAGGTGGATCTGCAGAACAGAGACCTGTGGTTTGCAGTGTGCAGCTTTGAGACCTTAGTGTATGGTATAGGACCAGGAGGGACCTGCTGGCAGGGGAATCGCCAACAGGCCAAGGGAAGCCTTGTGCCAAGGGGATCCTGACATCTTGTTTCCGGAAGTCAAGGGCAGGACTTCAGGCTTGCAGAGATGCGGGGGATGCTTCCAAACCAAAGACTACCACAGTGTTTCCTGGACTCTATTTCTCTTTATTCCTCTCTCCATATCCTGTCCTATCACCCACTTTCTGTTGCTAATCAGTTAAATTTCCCAATCCGGTTCCTGTGTAGAGATGGCCTGGAGGATGAGGTGCAAGGTGGTGGCAGTGAGCTGGCCCTCATTCTGCTCTCCTGCACTTGCCGCTTCAGCTCCAGGCTGTCATACACTTGGCAGCTGGCAGCGCCCCCTGGATTCCGTCTGAGTGGGACAAAGGTGGTTGAGGGTGGGGTGGGATCCACAGCCTGGCCAACTTCATGCAGGGGCTGGGAGGAGGGAGGAAGCACCACGAGCGAAGTAGAGGTGGTCAGACGATGCCGAGCTGGCAAAGCCTCATCCCAGTCAGCTGCCCGGCACTGTATCTCTTGGGTATCCCGGGAGCTTAAAGCCAAGAGTCCCGTGGATGGTGGTGGGCTGCAACTGGGCTGGTTGTGTGCATGGCCAAGGGAGCCCCGTGCCTGGGACTGTGGTGAGCAGTGCTCCTGATAGGCCTGGGACTCTGGCCAGGGGTTTCGGGAAACCAAAGCAGATGGGGGCTCACAGCTCTCCACACCATGCTGGACCTGGCCCCTTGTAGAGTAAGAGCTCTGCCCACCCGGGGCCCAAGGGGAGTTAGGAGGCAGTCGACGGGTAGGTAGTGGAGACGGGCTGCACTGCTTGGCCTCCACCGTGGTATGAATTCGGGACTGTGAGCCTGGGGTCCTATAGGATTGCAGCCTCAGCTCTGACTTGGCCTCTACACGCTTGGGCAAGCGGCGCAGCTCAGGTGACAAGTAGAGAGAGGGTGGTGGCAAGCTGGCCAAAATTCCACCCTGCCGGCCCCACAGCCCCACAATGGAGGGTACATCCATGCGCTGATAGACCCTACCCTTGTCCCGAGGAGGGTATTTGAGAATTGGAAAACACGGATCTTCCAACTCCTCCAGGCAGAAGTCACGGTCTTCTAGGTCAAAAAAGGGCACTGGCCGTGGCTGTAACATCTTGTAGCCACAAGGTTGGTTACGAAAGATTGGACACCTTTTGGGGAATCTTTTTGGGTTCTGTGGCCTTTTCTGGCAGTAGCGGTGATGGCATCGGCGGCGACTGTGGCGGTTGTGAAGATAGTGGCAGGAGGAGGAGGAGTAGCATGTGGGTCGGGCCGTCTTCACTTGTATGACGGGGTCCAGGGTGCAGTGGATATGGACGTCCTGGGCCTGGGCTGGAGGGTCTTTAGGGGAACATTCACTAGTCTGGACTGCGTCTGGGGGAGGCAAGAGTCCAGGTGGTCAGAGCCACTGGCAGCAGAGTTCAGGCAGGGATAACTGGACTGGGTTTCTAGGATCACAGTGGTGAGGGTGGTGGTGGGCTCTGTGTTCTAGCTGCATACTTACTTTTCTGGTTAATCCAACATATCATCTTGTCTAAGGCATTCTGGAGCCCATTCCACATCTGGGGGTGGTGGGAGGGACGGGAGTGAAGGCCGGGCTTCCGCCCCCAATACCACCCACCCTGCCCCAGGCAAGACAGTTCTTTCAGGTGGAGGCACAAGTTTGTAGCTGGCTCCCCCTCTCAGCCCTCTTCACCCCAAAGGGTGGTCCACAACCATCACTGACCACAGTTGCCATGTTGACGCTAATGTTGACAAGAATGATGAGGCCCAGCAGCAAGAATAAGATGTCTTCAGCATCCTGGGAACTTTCTTGGTATTGATTGCAGAACCCCAGGGTGTCAGGCCAGAGTTGGTTTTCCATGGGGGGGGGGTTCCCATGGCCCACCTCCCCCCCCCAACCCACACTGCACTCATGGCATACCTGGAGTACCAACCAAGTGGGCAGGGAGCAAGGTCATAATGAGACAAGTAAGGAAGCGTCACAATCCAGAGATGACAGATCTCTTATCCACTCTACTTGCCCCATAGATAGCCATCTTTATCCTTGCCTCCCCCACATGATGGAAACTAGTCTCCAGATATCTCAGAGTTCAGTCTCTTCTTCTCTGTGAGGCTTGCTTAACCCTACAGCTGGCTCCTGATCTGAAAATATGACAGTGTTAATCATGAGACAGTCTTCACAAAATCTGCATCGTGCATAAAGGATTTCTTCCATTTCATTGCTCTCTCTTTTCTTTTTTTTTTTTTTTAAGTACTGATTGAATTCAGAGCCTTCACACTGAGCTACATCACCAGACACACACCACCTTCCCACATTTTGATTTTATGGAGACAAGATCTTACTATATAGTTCAGGTTGGCCTTGAATTCACTAGACTAAGCTGACCTTGAATTCATGGCAACCTCAGCTTCCTGCGTGTGGGGATTACAGATGTATCATCATACTTGGCTCTAGCTCCCACCCCTTTTATTGAGACAGGGTCTTGCTTTGCAGTTCAGACTGGCCCTGAGCTTACTATGTAGCCCAGGAAAGGGTCAAACTTACAGCAATCCTTCTACTTCTGCCTTCTGAGTGCTGGGGTAACTGGTGTGAGCCACCACGCCCAGCACTGTGGTATGTGGTTATCAAGGATTGAACTTGGGACCGTGCGCTTGCCAGGAAGATGCTGGAGCCACTGAGGTAAATCTCTGGACCAGCCCCCGCACCTTTTTCTTTATTTTTTTTGAGACAGTGTCTCACTTTGTAGTTCATGCTGGTCCTGAACTCAGCCTTGAACTCACAGCAATCCTCCTGCCTCTGCCTCCCGAGTGCTGGGATTACAGGTGTGAGCTACCACAGCTGGTCCTGTGATGTGTGGTACTGACTGCTGGTGGGCGTGAGTCTCCACTCCCGATATTGTTGTATGTGGTTACCAGGGATTGAACCCGAGCCCTTGCACTTGCAAAGCAGGTGCCGGAACCACTGAGCTAAATCCCTGGCCCCAGCCCCCTTTTTTTGAGACAAGGTTTCACTAAGTTGCTAAATTGTGCGGGTTGGGCTTGAATTTACAATCTTCCTGCCTCAGCCTTCCAGGGTTCTGAAATTACAGGTATGCCCCAGCACACCTGACTCTTCATTAATCTTTTGAGACATTATGGCAACCTATGTAGCCTGTTGGTGCACCCTACCCCATGCCTAGGTAAGGGCTAGCAGCTAAGGTGGCTGGATGATGTGGCGGCACGAGTTCCCTCTGGAATCGTCCTCTCTATCTTGATGATTTCTCCATCATTATTCCTCCACCACATTTCCTTGTCCAACCCTTTCTAGCCAGGGATTGCAGCTCTAGGCACTGGAGGTGCCTGGGCCAATTGGCTGCTTTACCTCAGTCAGATGGCCTCAACCTTGCTGAGATCTCCGCCCCAATCCCAGCTATGGTTCCCCTCCTTCCAAACCAACTGTCTTCTCACTGAGCCATACCTACTTTAAGATGAAAAACTGGCAGGTGCCATTTTAAGAAAACCACATGAAATTAACAAAGTATAAAATGATGTAATTTTTTTGTTTTGTCGAGACAGAATCTCACTATTTAGCCTAGGATGGCCTCAAACTTGCAGTGGCCTCTTGCCTTAGCCTCCTGAGTAGCAGGATCACAGGTGTGCCTTACCACACCCAGCAAAACAGATGTAATTGTTGATATGATGAAAGAAATCTTTCATTTAAACTAGATTTGTCACTGGAGTCTGTGAAAGTGGCACTTTGAGGATGGTAAGTAATTTTTTTTTTTTTTTGAGACAGAGTCTTGTTTTGTAGTTTAGGCTGGTCCTGAACTCAGCCTCAAACTCAGCAATCCTCCTGGCCTCTGCCTCCCAAGGCCTGGGATTACAAGTGTGATCTAGCAGGCCCAGCACTGTGGTATGTGGTTCTGACTGCTGGTGAGTGAGTCTCCAGGCCCAGCATTGTTGTATGTAGTTACCAGGGATCAAACCTGGGCCTTTGAGCTTGCAAGGCAGGTACTGGAAAAACTGAGTTAAATCCCAGGCCCTGTAAATAATTTATCTACAAAGTAAACTACTCAGACTTTCAGGAATGGCCAATGAACATTTGCTACCAAGCCTTCAAGCTCATAGTAGAAACTCAATATATACCACTGAATAGAATCAGCTTAAAATGATCAATAACATTGGTTGAATGTAAATGAACAGAGAAGTAGGGTGATTGACAATGTCTGCTCCCATTCCTGGAATCTGTCTGGTGGGAAGGTAAGGTCCAGCTCCTTCAACCTTGCCTCACTCGCATAACTCCTTGTTCGCAAGCTCTACATGTGCAGACGCATGTGATCCCAGTGTAGGAGTAGAGCAGGGCTCAAGTTTCTTTGCTGCCTCCTGATGAAATGCTCTGATGAAATCACTGGTAAGCTGAAGCAGGTTAGAAAGGCTGGTGGGCCAGTCTGACTTAGTGGAAATGGGAATATATCTATCATCAGGAGCAGACGGATGAAATATTGGTGACTGTGAACTACATTCCTGGTATTGCAGTGACCGTGAACAAGTCACTTGGCCTTTTTGAACATCAGTCTCTTTGTAATATGGCTAGGAACAAGGTTACAGAGGACTGTGATAGTACAGTGAGGCATCTCTTAAAAGTGTTCCCAGGGGCTGTGGATTTAGCTCAGTGGTCCCAGCATCTGCCTGGCAAAGGCAAGGTCCCGAGTTCAATCACCGTTACCACATATCACAGTGCCAGGTGTGGTGGGTCACACCTGTAATCCCAGCACTCGTGAGAGAGACAGGAGGATTGCTGTGAGTTCAAGGCTTTCCTGGGCTATGTAGTGAGCTCAGGGCAGCTTGAACTACAAAGCCAGACCCCATCTTCAAAAAAAAGAGTTCCTAGGGGCTGAGGATTTAGCTCAGTGGTTCCAGTGTCTGCCTGGCAAATGCAGGGTTCTGAGTTCGATCCCCAGTACCACATATCACAGTGCCAGGCATGGTGGCTCATGCCTGTAATCCCAACATTCAGGAGGCAGAGGCAGGAGGATTGCTGTGAGTTCAAGGCTAGCCTGGGCTGCATAGTGGGTTCAGGGCCAGCCTGAACCATAAAATGAGACTCTGTCTCATAAATAAAGTTTTAAAATTTTTAAAAAAGTGTTTCTAGTATTTTACCTTCTGCTTCAAACCTACATAAAGGTAAAGAAGAGCAGGGGATTTAGCTCAGTGGTTCTGGCGCCTGTCTTGCAAGCGCAAGGACCCGGGTTCAATCCCCGATAAACCACATACAATACTGGGCATGGAGACTCACGCCCACCAGCAATCAGTACCACATACCACAGTGCCAGGCGTGGCAGCTCACGCCTGTAATCCCAGCACTCGGGAGGCAGAGGCAAGAGGATTGCTGTGATGTGAGTTTGAGGCTGAGCTCGGGGCCAGCCTGAATTACAACACGAGACCCTGTCACAAACAAACAAAAAAGGTACAGAAGGTTAGGCTTTGCTGGGGGACTGAGGGGAACTAGGGATTCCTCCTCAGCCCAAAGGGTATAGGAGGGAACTGTGACTTCCCTTGGCAGTGTAGCCTATACCTGGAGTCTGGCAAGGACTAGACTCGTGAGGAACTAGGGTCATGGTGATGGGGTGTGTCCTCTCTTATATCACTGAACTATTTGAAGACCTAGGGTCAGATTTGGAGGCAGGATTCTCTGGGTACTACAGAAAAGAGGGGATGGAAAACTTGGAATCAAGTAGGCCGAGGACAAGGCCTGTGAAGGCAACAGGTTGATCAAAGTCCCCAGGGCTCTTCAGGTCCCACTGCCAGAGAGATCATTCCCTCAACAACTGGGACTTGTGGGTGCTGCGTGGGCTCTGCCTCCCACCGCTACATACCACTACAAACTACCTCCTCTCTCCTTTTTATTTTTCCCATCACCTCCCTGCCACAGAACGATATACCCAGTTCTTGTTTGTCCCCTCAGCAGCGCTGGATCCAGACACAAAGGGGTAGCAGTGGGACAAAGCTTCCACCTCTCGGGTCAGCTCTCGAAGCCGCCGCCTCACATCCTGGGCATCATACACTATCCGGCCTGAGGAGCGTCGCCGGGGGATTTCAGGGACAACTGCTGGACCCAGGAAGGGTGGTGCGGCTGGGGGGCTCTGCGTCACCTCAGCCTCTGCCCCTGCCCCAGTGTTCTTGCAGTTCACAGCCTCCCCACCAGGAGGTGAGGGGTTCACTGGATATATATAGGCCTCTAGGCTCTGCTCTGACCGAATCTCTGTTTTGAGTGGCTTTCTGTCTACAGTTTTCTGGAAGCGGATGGTATGGGGAGGTGACTCCAGTGTGTCCTGTGTCCAGGAATTCCAGGTCTCTGGGGTGGATTGGACGCATTCCCAGTCCTTGGGTCCTTCCCAGTTGTGAGAACAGATTGTTAGGTTCTGATATGGGGGCTTTTCATCCTCAGTATCAGGGGTCCATGGTAGTGGGTGGCAGGAACAGCAAAATGGAGAGGCTCGATGGTGATGACGACGACGACCACGACGAGTGGGTGGGGGGGTGACAGTCATTTTCACAGGGTCCATGGTGCATCGAAGATGGACTGCAGGGGAGCTCTGCTTCTTGGCTTTGGTCGGCTTCTCAGGTGAGCATGACTTAGCAGTTTCTGTGGATCAGGGAGAGGTGAAGCTGGGTGGGGGTAGACTGGCTTCCACAGAGAAGACAAGGAAGCCTTTGGGAGAGAAGCTGTACCCACCGCTATATCTGAGGGGGGAGAACAGCAAGGGGTTGGCACTAAAATGCGTGCTTTCTGTCCCTCCAATGCTCAGCCCTACTTACCTTTCTCACAAATGGTATGGAACATGTGGCATAAGATGACACGGACTCGGCTCCAGAGCTAGGTATAGGAAGACATGGTGACCCCAGGCAGGTCTTTGCCACCACACTCCCCCACACCCCACCTCCGCTATCGCACCAACTCCCGCCCACTTGGCCCTGCCCTGACCAAGGTCACCACATTAATGCCAATGTTAATGCAGATGATGAGGCCCAATAGCAGCAGGATGGAATTGCCCACGTCTTGACAGTTGTTGGTGGCAGGGTTGTGATACAAGGCCCACTCTGGCTGTGGATACTCAGCCATGGCCATGGTGGTCTTTAGGGCCACCAGGGCCCTTAGGCCCCCAGCCCACTGTGTCCAGTGTCTCCCAGCCCACCTACCTGACTCAGAGGTTCCTGAGGGTGTGTGAGTGGGTCACAATGATGCTGGGGCTCTCCCTCACAATGTGCCAAGGAGCTACTCTCAGGGTTCTAGACCCAAGGTTGACGCTTCAGCCAGAGTACAGGCTTAGCAGGGCAGAACTCTTTCCCTTGCGTGTTTTTCTTGCAGCTTGCTACCCGGACGAACCCACTGGCCCTCTGGCCTACTGGCACCTGTTTCTATCCCTCCTCCTCGGACTACATAAGATTCTCTCTGTGCAGCTGGTGTCCTGATCTTAACTCTCCAAGCCCATTACCATGGCAGTCTTACCCAAGTACCCACTCTCTCTTTGTCTCAGACCTCAAAGCTGTTCACTAAAACAGGGGCTAAAGGGTTAGATCCCCAAAGCGTCTTACCTCAAGGGTACCCCCCAACATTCTAACATAACTTAAGCAGGCACAACCAACAGTTAAACTTTTATATTTACAATATTCTCTTCATCTTTTGCCAGGTTTAAAAATGTGTACAGAGCCGCAAAGGGTTGGGGTGGGGACATGGGATTGTTCTGGAGAGAGGGGCTGGGCATTGGAGTCCGTGGCTGAATCATGGGGTCCCCCAGCCCCCTCCCGTGCCCCTATTCTGGGGGCACCTGCCTACAGGGCTCAGGGCCCAGGTCACTAACATTTGGAGGGCATGGCTGTTCCAAGAGGAGCTAGACGAGGCAGGGGAAAAGGCCAGAAAAGAACTACATTTCCATGGGTGGAGGTGGAGAAGGGGCAGTCAAGAGGCAAAGTTCTGGGGCCCGAGCCCGGGTTTCTAATTCTGGGCGTCTGTGGAAGACGGCACCCACTCCCTAATTTGGCACTTGCATCCTGAAGAGAGCCACCCTGGGGAGGAGGGTTTGCTCCTCCAGGGCGTCCCTTAAAACCCACTTTTACCTCATTCTTTTCTCCAGAGGCCCAAACCCAAGGACCTCTGGGCAGCTGCCACACACATTTCCTTTCAAATTCTTCCCGCTGGTGTCTGCTCGAGCCCAGTCCCCCACGGCCTCCTCCATCTGCTCCTAGCACAGCCGACCTCATTCTTTCCCCAACCTCCCATGAAATCTTTCTGTTCCCTCCCCTCCTCCTTCTACTGATCCTTTCCTATGGCCCTGGCAGCCAGGGAAGAGGGGTGATCAAAGAGGGGGAGGGGAGAAGGTGGGTCTGACCCTGAGATGGGGACAGTTTCAAAGAGGGAGACAGAGATGGTAGAGGAGGAACTGAGGCAGAGGAGGGATGACATGAGGACAAGATACACAGATGGGGCCCCTTAGCTGCCATACCCCCCTACCCAGTGTCTCACTCTCCCCACCACCTACCCTGTCCTGGCCTAGGACTGGGTGATCCTCGGCACATTCTGAGTCTTCTACCCCATTCAAACCCACCTACCCAGTTTGGCACCGATGAGCAATGATCTGAGGACGGAGGGAAAGGTTGTCCTCAGGCCCTGTGAGGGCTTTGGTCAAACATGCACGGCCTCTGTGGGTGGCGCTCGCCACACCCCTCAGTCCCAACTCAGCATCTCCGGGGGAGGGAGGGCCCCAGGCCTCCCTCGGGTTTGTAGATCCCCCTCAGCTTCTGTCAACTTGAAATCTGTTCCTACCTGCTATGTGAGGGGGGAATTGAGTGCTGGGCCTGAGGCATGGGGATGCAGGTAAGTGCTGGGGACAGAGGGACCCTCTGCCTGGGAAAACACACATCCACATGCAAGAACATGTTTCCACTCAGAGAAATGTGTCCTGGACCATGGGAAAACAAGTTTCCAGGCAGCACCGGGATGCACGGATCTCTTCCCGTCCCCCTGGCAGGAAATCTGTGTCTGTCGTCTGTGGAAGGTGACAGCCTCCCTGGGAGAACGTGCTTCATCTGACTTGTGCCATGGGGGAGAAACATGCTTCGCTGGGGCGGAGAGGGGAGCAGGGCTGGGGGGGCCTGTGACTTCCTTGCTGTTCCCCAGGCACCACCCTGGGCTGTCTGGTGGCCAAGGGTCACTGTATGTGAACACATCACTTCCAGGGTCTCCAGGGGGTGAGAAGGGGGAGGAGGTGGGAGAAGGCATAAAGGAACAGGATTCTGGGGTACAAATCCCCGCAGAAATATTTGAGGGAGTCTACATGTGTCCAGGGCGGCAAAAAAAACCTCACCCTACACATGGGAAAACACCCCCTCATGAGGAAAGCACACCTCCACGTGGGGAAAGACTTCCACATTTCCACACACCGAAGACTGGTGTCCCAGAGGAAGGCAGAAAACACCTCCCTAGTTGTTCAAAGGCCCCGGTCCAAGAAAAGAATGGGCCTCTTTGCATGGGAAAAACACACATCCCAGTGAAGAATCCCATGTCCACCTTAATGCTGCTCGATGACACGTGACAACTCCACAGGAGAAAAGCCCATTGCCAAGTCCTCCTCCCTTCCTTTGGAGTGGCCGGGGCTGGGAAAGGCTGGGGAGAAGGGCCTCCCCAAGCCGCCCCCTATACCCGAGTGGTGGAGTGGGGATGGGGTAGCGTGTTGTTGTGGCTGGTAGCAGTGGGAGGAGGCGGTGGGAAGGGCCCAAACGGATGGAGGGACGGGGGCGGCGGGGGAGGGGGTGGCCCCAGGCCACTGGGCAGCAGGGTCAGGGCCCCGGGGGCTAAGAGAGGCACATCGTCCGGTGCCCGGCGCAGGGCCAGGGTGTAGTCGGGTGGGCAGGCAGGGCGCAGGGCCTCAGCAGGGTCCGCCCCGACGCCACCTCCCCGTTTCAGCTGCAGTGACACCAGCTCCTCCTCTGGGGGCAGCTCTCGGCCAGTGGCAGGAAGCAGGGGGCCCCCACCGGGGACACCAGAGCCTGAGCCTCCAGGTGGGCTAAGTCGCCTGCATCGCAGCTCCTGCCGCCGGTCCCGCTTGTAGTAGAGGGCAGCAAAGGCCAGGATGTTGAGAAAAAGGAGAGAGGCACCCACGGCCACGGTGACACTCAGCTCCGTGGAGTAGTCTCGCGAGTCCCCAGGGAAGCGGTCGTAGGCCCTTGGCCCTGGCTCAAGCTCAGGCTCAGGTGGCAAGGTGGCAGGCGGCAGGGGCCGGCGAGTGCCTGGGGCACCAGGGGGAGGGCGAGGTGGCCAGCGCGTGGCGTAGGGAGGCAGCCGTGTAGTGGTAGTGAAGAGCTCGGTGTGCAGGTTGTGCAGGTGGGGCACAAGCTCGAGCCAGAAAGCGACCTTGTTGGCGCGGTAGTTGTCACGCACACGTGGCTTCAAGCCAATGTGCAGGTACTGCTTCTCCTTGCTGTTGAACTTGCTCCACACCACCTCTTCAAAGCGATTAGGCTTGGTGTGGATGAACTTGGTGTCCTGGGGCACCGGCTGGTTGGGGTCACTGTGGGCATAGGAGGGCAAAGGAAAGGAAGAATGAGGCCAAGTTTCAGAAGGAGGGTGGAGTGGCAGAGGGAGGGAGTGAACACGGGTGACGGAGACAAAAGACGGCACAGACAGCTGGGCATGGTGTTGGCTGCCTGTACGAAATCCAGCACTCCGGATTGCCACGAGTTCCAGACTAGCCTGAGCTACCCAGGGGTTTGAGGCCAGCTGGCACTGAACTACATAGTGAGACCCCGTCTCAAAAAAAAAAGAAAGAAAGATAGCAAATAAATTCAGAGAAAAAGTGAAAAAGTTGTGGGGATAGAGAGACAGACATGGATATGAAGAGACAGAGAACTTGCCAGAAAAAAAAAAATTAAAATAAAAAAATTGCCAGAGACAAGGCCAATGAGACAAAAAGAGATGAAGACAGATTGCCAGAGACAGCTGGAGATGAGGACAAAGGAACAGAGATAGACAAAAAATAGCCACTAAGAGGCAGAAGCTGAGACTGAGATAGACAGCAATGGAGAAACCACGACACAAGAGATAGCCAGAGACAGAGACACCCAGGGTAAAAGCAGCCAGCAGCAGAGACAGCAAAAAGTAAACAGATCAAAGAGGGAAAGGGAGAGATGTCCGTGGGTCTCAGGAGAGAGATACAGGCACAGAGACAGACACATCCTAACAGACTCAGACACACATCAGAGTGTTCAGAGGAGCAGAGTACTGGTGGAGACGGGGAAGGGAGGAAGGAGAAGCAGATGTCAAGCCAAAGCCACTGAGGAAGCCCACCCCCAGGAAGGACAGGGACCTCTCTTATTGCTGAATCTCCAACCCTTAGCTCCGTGCCTTGTACAGAGAAGATGTTCACTAGTGTCTGAATCAGCCTCACTGGAGCAAGAAAAGGCAAGGGTGAATGTCCTCCTGTAGTGATGATGACCATATGGTAGAGGGAGAGGAGAGAGGACTACTGAAGATGGTGAGGGTGTCCCAGCTTGCAGGAGTGCCCCCCAGCCCCACCAGTCCCTCTGGCCCTCACCCAGTCTTGGCGAAGTTGGTCCAGTAGGTCATGACCACTGCGCTGAGCATGACGTCATTCTTAGAGAAGTTGCAGGGGAAGAGGTCAGTGGCACCCACCATGGGCACACCAAAGACATAGGGCAGCTCATCCCCATGTGCTGCATCCGCCCACTCTGGCCGGCCCTCAGCCTGGCAGTGGTGGTAGAAGGTATAAAAGTAGACAGGGGACTGGTAGTCAGCATGCAGCTTGGCGGTGGCCACAGCTGGGGCAACCCACTGGTGGTCAGTAAAGAGTGCCAGCAGAGTCTTCCGCCGCATCTCACCATTGTCCCGGTCAGCCCAGTCTGTATACATGAACTTGATGGTCTCCCGCAGCACATCCTTGCCCTCTGGGTAGCCATACAAGTTGTCCACGAAGTTGGAGACAGTGAAGTCAAAGGCGCTGGCAGACACACCATCCTCACTTTCTGCAGAGTCCTCAACAAACTTGAGGCCCTCTCCCTGGTTGACTCCAATAAGCATGTCATAGTTGAGGAATTCTCCTTGCTGCATGAGGATCTCAGGGTCATCAGGAACAACATCACCATCCACCACCGGCCCAAAGGCAATGTGATAGCTGGGGGGAAGAGCAGGGTCTTGTTACTGGCTCATTGGCCTCCTCAGCTCTTGGCCCAGCAAGCCCACATGCAGGTGTCTCCCTTGGCCGAGAAGACCCTTGTCCTCTCCTTGAACATCTCCTGCAGTCCTTCAGGGTGGCTGACTTCTCTAGAAGCCATCCTGGAGTACTTTGTAGTACTCTATGCTCACTTGTATTTGGCCACCTCCATTGAGGGAAGGTTGCCTTGGTCACTAGTGGGGCCTGAAGCCCACCTCTCCATGCCCAGTGGATGCCAGCAGGCATCTCTTGCCCAGTCTCCTTGGAGCCAGCAAGGACAGTGTAGGTCTGGCCCTCTCCCACCCCCATACCGGGCGGGCTGCACATCCTGGTCCACCAGCTCCCGGGAAGGCTTCCGGCGCAAACACTCCACAGCTTCAGCGCTGTCCTCTCGGTCACAGCCCACCTTGGCTGCCAGCAGCCGCGTGTACTTGAGCGGCTGGTAGTTGACAGACCAGCTGGAAATGGCAGTGCCACTCTGCGCGATGGCCTTCTGGAAGAGTCCTGGCAGGAAAGGCAGATCTCAGGCTGAGCTATAAGTATCAGCAAAAAGAAGGGGATCTGGCAGGCTGAGGGCTGTGAGAAGGGGATGGCCGGCCAGGAGGCCACTGTTACCTTCTGAATGGTGGGAGAGGATGAGCAGGTTGACACAAGAGGCTCCCGCCCCAGACCCAAAGATGGTGATGCGCTCGGGGTCACCCCCAAAGTGGGCAATGTTCTCACTGAGCCAGCGCAGGGCCTGGATCTGGTCCAGGAGCCCATAGTTGCCTTTTGCAGCCTGATCTCCAGTGCTGAGAAAACCTGGACAGAGAAAAAAGAGGCTTCCTGGAGGTGCCCTCTCTGGGCACCTCAGTGCAGCCCAGAAGCCATTCTGCTGAATTTAGAGGAGCCCTGCCCCCCAAGCCTGCCTCCCAGACTCCGCCCCCCAGACTTGGCTTCCCACCCTCACCGAGCACCCCAAGACGGTAGTTGAGCGTGGCTACGATGACATTGCCATAGGCAGCCAGGACTGAGCCATCGAACATGTTCCCTGTGCCTTCCATGTAGGAGCCACCATGCAGAAACAGCATCACAGGCTTCTTCCCAGAGTCTCGGATATCTGTGTAGAAGGGGCAGCAGGTGGGCCAGGAGATTGGGAACAAGGACAAGTCAGACCGGGAGTCACACCACCAGCTCCCAGGCCTGCTGAGGACCAGCCTGGTGCTCAGAGGACTTGTCCCTCCCATCCCTGGGGGGCAAGACCGGATTCCCCTTCCTCCCCCACAGCTAGCCCTGGAGGAAGGGTCCTTGCCACCCCAGGCCAGCTTGTCCCCAAGCACTTTTCCAAATGCGAGGTAGACCTTCCAGGAAGCCGAGTGGTGGCCAGGGGTGGGAGGTAGCCCTCCTCAGAGCATCTGCTGGGTCCAGGGACCCCTCCCCACACAGCGAATCTCCTTCCTGCTCCTGGATGAACGCAGTAGGGCTGGAACTAGGGCTGGGGGTGCTAAGAGAGTCCTGGCACTTCCTCACACTCAGGCCATGGGCCTCGACTCCAAATGGCACCCTGGTCTGTGGGTGAGGGGGTGCCAAGCCTTAGGGTCCCTGGGGGCTTGGTCTCCTCCCCGCCCTAATTCCTTTCTAGGTCACCTCCCCTGTTACTATGGCAACCCCCAGTCTAATTACTGTGGCAGGAGGAGGAAGGGTGGGAAAGAACCTGCCTAACAAAGCTGGGTGCAGCTTGGAGTCTTGAACACCCACAAACTGGCCCGGGCTCTGGCCTCCATCCTGCCACAACCCCAAAAGGATCCCTTAATCATTTCTACATGTAATAGGCCCCCAAGACTCAAGATGGGACTAGGGGTGATAAATTCCTAGAGCGCAGGAGGCAGAGGGCTTGCTAGCGTCCCCAAAGTTATACTACCCTTCCCTGTAGCTCCCTATGACTCAGCCATAGTACCAGTTTGGGATCATCCTTGGTCCATACGCCCTCCTCTTGATTAACACTTGCTACCTTGCACTTGCCTGGGTGCTCAGCTAACAGGACCCAGGCCTGGCCCCCACCCCCAACTGCTGGTCCCCAGCACCTTGGCCAGCTCCCTCATCCTAGTAAACTCTTGATCAGATCAGCCTCCAGGTCATGGACACCTTCCCCTGGACTCCTCCCAGCCAGCTCTCCGCCTCTCAAGCCTGCTCTGCAGCCTCCTGACTTCTTCAACAGAGTTCCCACAAGGGCAGCACCCTTTGTGTCCTCCCCGAATCCTGTTCTCCCCTTCCTTCCAGACTTGCCACCAGCTTCCGGCTGGAACCTCCTCCCCTCCTAGGTCCTGGCTGGAACCTCCTCCCCTCCTAGGTCCTGTCTAACGTCTTTGGTTCTTCTTCACTCGCCCTCCCCCACCCCTCTCCCAGTGTGGGGCGAGGGATTCAGAAAGGGAAGGAGCAGGAAGAGGGTCTGGGGCAACAAGAATTCAAAACCAACAACAAAAAACAGGATCAAGAAAGAAGAAAGAAAGAAAGAAAAAACAACAACCAAAAAAGCAAGAAGCTCTTGGGGCAGATTCAACAAGAAAAGAAAAAACAAAAAACTCCATTTTGGAAAAAAAGAAAAAAAGAAAAAATTCTTTGTATTTTTTTTTCTCAAAATTTGGTGGTGAAATGTCAAGATACTGTGGGCTTCATTTTCAAAAATTTCCAAATTATTTGATTCATTTCAAATGTTTGCATTTTCTGTGTCTGATAGGCTTTTGGAAATTGTAGCACATTTCTGATGTTTCAATTGTATCATCAATTTGCCAACTTTATAATTTTTTAATGTTGTTTTTCTCCAATTAAAGTTGTTTTCTTGAATGGTACATTTCACAGGTTTCAAGTCAGTCCAAATTTCTTTCAAACTATAAACGTTTTATCCAATTCTTTGGGCTTTATTCTGACATTCCAATTTCTTTTCTTTTTCCACTTTATTTTCACCATGATTAGCTTTTCTTGCAGGTTTTCTAGTGGGTCCAACATTGTTCAAATTTCATTTGAAGTTTTCATAATTCATTTTTCCAATTATTAAAAATTTTTCTTTTCTTTTCTTTTTCGTTTTTTTAGTTGGGAGAACGACTGAGGGGCCTTGAGGGCTGTGGGGACATTTAGTTAGGGGCAGGGCCATGGACGTTCTCTTATAAGCAATCACATGCAGCAGCGGGATTTTTAAATCTACCTGTGTCTGGCGGATTGAGCGTCGCCTCGTCACGTTTTTTTGTGAGCGGACCTAAGACCGGGAACACAAAACAGAGAAAAAAGGACAATTTTGTGGGGAAAGATGGGGGTCAGGAGAGGTGGTGGATGGGGAGGGGAGGAGAGAAAGCAGAAAAGGGGAGGGTGGGGGGAGGCAGAAAAAATAAGCCAAAAAAAGCAAAATTCGTTTGCAAGAAAAAGAAACCAAGAAAAGAGAAAAACGTTTCTATAACCCAATTTTGTTCCCCTCCCCGGAAAAAGTCATGCCCCAAAGAAAAGGTGGGTTCTTTTGGGGGGTGGGGTGCCTGAGAGGGCTGGGCTGATGAGGCCTGTCTTAAGACATATTGACTTGGCTGGAAAGGATTTGGCTTGTTGGTGTGTTTGCTAATTGCTGGAAATGAAACAGTGTTAGAGGGGGGGTGGGAAGGGAGGGGAAGCCCCAGGAGACCAAGGCTGGCTGCCACCCAGGCCACCTCTCACAGAGGTCCCTTTCGGTCCAGCCAAGTGATGCCTCCTGCACCCAGGCTATAGAGAAGAAAGGCTGTGCAGAGAGGACTCGGCTTCCTTCTGAACCACTCAGGAGGGGAGAGGGCAGAAGGGGTTTGGGGGCAGCCCACTTGAAGCTCACAGCTTCCACAAGCCCTCTGCTCCCCACTGGAGGGCTATGGATAGGTCATCTAGGGCTGCCCACCCACCTACCAGCCTCACCCGCCAGCATTTCTCTTCCATCTGCATTCACAGGCCTGGCTTCTCACCCCAACTCCCCAGTGTGGGCAAAGCAGGGAAAGGGGTCATCAGGTCTTGCCCTCCACTCCAGCTCATCCCTCCACACTCCCATCAACCTTGTCCCTTACCCAGGCCTCCTCTCCTCCCCGCAGATTTCAAACTTGCCACAAGCCCCACCCCAAACCCCTGCTCCACTGTCAAAAAGCCTTCTTCCCAGTTGGAGGTTGTCTGGAGACCTGACACATAAGGTGAAGGGGTGGGAGGCCCTGGGAAGCACAGGGTGGGCCCAGGGTCAGGGAAAGGCCCAGAACTGACCCCAGAGATTCACTCCAGGCTTCACTGGTTAGGGGATTGGTCAGGGTAAAGCTGAAACTCAAAAGCTTCAAGGGGTTCCCCAGATGGCTGGTTTCTCCCCAGTGGCTTGAGGTCTGAATGGCCCAGGCTAGCTCTTGGTGACCCCAAGGAAACTCATTGGGAACCAGCCTCTTCTTTGTGCAAGTGTGAATGCGAAGGAAGTCAGCAGGCCGTGCACGTGAGAACAGGAAGTGTGCGTGTGTGTGTGCGTGTGTGTCCAGATGCACCTGAGTAACCTCTTCTTCCCAGAGCCAGTGTGAAGACTCAGTGAAATAGCCTGAATGTGTCAGGCCCCAAGCAGGTCTGTAATAAACAATGGTTAAAAATACAGAAAGTGTGGGCATAGGTGGTATGGGGGTAGAGGCAGATGATCTGTGTGGAGGTGTTGGGGTAGACAGTCCAGTGGTAGGAAGTGCTGGGTACTTCCTATGAGGCCATGAGAAAGGGTCCAAGAAGAAGTTAAAGTGGGAAAGTGTGGGTGTGGAAGGTCAGAAGGTGGGCAGCGTTGAGATGAGAGAGTCTGTGTGGAGGTACTGGGAGGACAGACTCGCTGGTCGCTGGGTAGGTGGTCATTAGAGGGCAGAGGCATGTGCAGTGTCCGTTTCTTGTGTGTGTGCGGTATTGAGGACATGTGGAGTGTGCTGAGGTAAATGGTCTGTGGCGGATCCGGGTGCTTCTAATTGGGATGGGAATAGTAAAGATGATGTTTCTGTGGACTGTGTTTGGTTGTTAAGGGGCAGGGGCAGGGTTTATTTGGGGAGGAGTAATTAAGGGGATAGAATACACTCCTGAAATGAGGGACACAGAATCCCTAAATGAAGTGTTGGGATGTACATAGATGGCTTGAGTGGATAAGCGGTTCTGTGATGAGCAGGAGAAGATTCTGGGTGCAGGGCACAAGGTGTCAGAAGCACTTGTCTTATGTGCAGTGTTCAAATAATCTCTACACAGACAACGGGTCAGATGAGTTCAGGGTGTTGGGGATAGTGACATGAGTAGCCTGTTAGAGCACAGTCCAAATGCAGAGTCATGGAGTCTAAGGTCTGCGAGTGGGTGTTATCAGGGCACATGATCTATATCAAAGGATACTGGAGAGTATGGGCCAGTGTCGCTGGTACCAGGGAGCACAGGGCTGTGTGAGGAATGGGACACAATTTCAGGGAGATAGTGCATGTGTACACTCTGTGGAGGTGTTGGGAGTTGGGGATTGTGATAGGTGGGACACTGGAGCCATGGTCAGTGCCCTGGATGACTAGGAGCATAAATTGTATGTTAAATGCTTGAGACTCTGATTACCGTGCCACTTGAGTACATTTCATGGGGATGCTGGGGGTATAAGGACAATTTAAGGATTCCTGGGTACAGGGCTATGGGATCAGGGCCTGGGGGACACAGCAGGTAATGGGCTCTGTTGAGGTGCCAGCATATTTTGTAGTAGGAAGATGGGGCCTGGGAAGGGTATATGGGACTATTTGTGTGGATGTTCCATTACAGTGGCTGGAATCTGCAACTGTCCTCTACTGTACACAGGGAGGTGTTCTGATTCATCTTGGTGTGTAGAAAGGTGGCAGATCTGTCCGGGGCACATTCTGGGCCACCAGCAGCCCTGCAGCAGATAGGAGTTCATTAACCACAGCTTGGGGCCAAGGGAAGGCATTCTGATGAGATGGATGGGTGGGTTGTGCAGCGAGTACAGAGGCCCTTGCAGGAAGCTTCTGTGATTCCGCAGGGATGTAGAAGGAATTCTGACTGGGAAACAAATCTCCCAGAAGAGGACGGCCAGAGGACCAAGGCCAAGAGCACTCAGTTCAAGTGAGGGGCCCTGTGTGGCACACCATAGATGGAAGTCTGCCCTGGTGGCCTGGTGGGGAGAGACAAAGAGCCTACACTGTCCTGGCTGCGGCTGGAGTGAGTACACCACACCCAGCCCTAGATGTGGGAGGGGCAGACCCTGGAGTGAGTGTGTAAGCAGGTTATGATCCCACCACCTGAACCCACAGCACCCACAGTGAGATCAAGTGGCTGTGTGCCTCACTGGAGGGAAGGTGGAGAGCCTGGGCTAAAGGACTGCCACCCTTACCATGGCTTTAGAGCATGAAGAACTTCCTGGGGGTGCTGTGTGTGGGATGCTTCTGGGACAGCCTGGCAGGCACCCTTACCGTCCTCAGAGGGCACGCAGAGGCTATAAGGACATATTGCTGCTCAGTGTCCCCACGAAGGCCCAGCTCAGGGGGCCAAGATTTCAGCAGGTGCCTGAGGGTCTGGGTGTGTGTTTGTGGGCTGAGTCCATGGGGTGCCGGGACTTGTGCCCGCGCCCTTACCGTCCTCGGTGGGCACGTAGAGGTTGAGGTACAGGCAGTCCTCGCTCTGGTTCTGCACGTAGGTGGCAGCCGCCTCCAAGTTGTCGGTGAACCACACAGGCAGCATGATGGCCGGCAGCGCCCCGTGCAAGTTCTGCGGGCAGGCGGGCGGCAGGGTGGTGGCGTTGCGCACCCCGGGCCAGGAGGCCGGTGCCTCAGGCGGCTGGAAGCGGCGGGCGCCCAGGGGCGGCGTGGCGTAGGGCACGCCCAAGAACTGCACGACTGGGCCCAGGATCTCGTTGTTGAGTTCGCGCCGCACACCGCGCACTCGCCCGTAGGCCGTGTTCACCACCGGGAAGCGCTCCTCCCCGAGGCTGCTGAGGCCCTGGCCCGGGCTGCCGGGGCCGCCGCCAGGACCCCCTCCCCCCCGTTGAGCCCCCGCCAGCCCCACCAGACACAGCGCCAGGAGCCACATGCTGATCGGGGGGACCCCCCCTCCCTCCCCGGGACCCCCCCCCTCGGAGAGAGAGAGAAGGGGGGGAGAGGGAGGGAGGCCCCCTCGCCCCAGGGGGCAGGAGGGGGCAGGGGAAAGGAGGGAGGAGGGGCGTGGGGAGGGACTTGGGTTACACCGGACAGATAGGGGGTCTGTTCCTCTCCATGGAGGGGGAAAGGGGTGGGGAAGGGGAAGGAGGCAGGAGAAGGTGAAGGCAGGCCCGACCTGCAGGAGGTAGAGACAGGGTGCAAGATACACACAGACAAAAATATAGAGGAGAGGTGAAAGAGGGGAAGGGGTATTGGACGGGGGGGACAGAAAGGAGTGGGGAAACAGAAGAGACAAGTGGTTAGTGATTGGCTTTCAGACCAAGTTGCCCCCCTTCTTCCACCCACCGGCCTCCTGGTACCTTCCTCCTCACCCCAGCATCCCGCCTCCCCGCTGTAGGGACTCAGGCTACTGGGCCAGGCAGATGTGATAAAAGTCAAGGGAGAGCCAGTCCCCCAGACCCAGCCGCCCCTCTATCCCTCCCGGCAGGCTCTCCCCAGGGACTCAGGAGTCTCAATGCCCACCTCCCTGGGAGGGATGAGATAGACAAGGAAGAGAAAATAAAAATACCAAGTCATTAATTAGCAGGAAGTGGCGGGTTTGTTTATACCTGTTAATTACTCCTGAGCTGTTAATTTCATGGCACTGAACCCCCACCCCAGGACGGCCAGGCTCTTTCTTGGGACTGTATAAGCCCAACACCTTCTTTCTCCTTCAAGATATCATCCCCCAAGGATTTGTGTGGCCCCAGGACCCCTCTCTCCCCAGGCACTGCCATTTCTCCCCTCAGAAGTTGGGGTGCCTCGAGGTAGGGGATAGAGTAGGGAGAGGATGCTGGAGGGGCAAATCCAGGGACAGATGCGTGATCCTGCAGCCGGTTGCTGGGCGACGGGATGCTGCCCCACAATGTTACCTCGGCAACGGGCTGCAGCTTTAACCCTGGAGGAGGTGGGGTTGGAGGAAGAGGGGAAGGGGCTAGTTTGCTTGAAGGGTCCACTGAGGCCTCAAGAGGGAGGGCAGAAGTGAGTCAGAATGCTAGAGTTTCCCCCAACTAGATAATAGAGGTAGAATATATTTTGAGATGAAGGGGAATCTAGGGGCATGGAGAACCCTAACAGATCCGCCTCTTGCCCCCTTGTTAGCCAATCAGAGCCTACCCCTAGTGACCAGGCCTCTGGCTGGGGAGGAAGGGTGCTGAGGTGGCTCGAGGAGGTACCAAAGGAGCCCCCTCCCACAGCCTTGAACAGCCTTGTACTCCAGACACTTCTTCTTTGCTGGACATTTGGACGTATGTCCTGGGGGCAAACCTCAGTTCTCTCCCCCCATCCCATCCCATCCCATCCATTCACCTCTCCTTCCCCTTGCCAGCCCCCTACATTGCTGCTCTGATGTTCAGGGCAGCAGAGGCAGGACAAGAGAAGAGATGAGACCAAAGGGGCAGGAGCCCAGGTCATTTCACCAAGCCCCCCAGCCCCCCACCAGCAGCCAGAGCTGTTTGCTGACGCGGGGTTTTCAATGCCAGGCGCCAGCCCGCGGGTGGCTCTCTGCAGGTGTCAATTTATTCCAGAGATGAGGACACAGGAATCCTTACCACTCACACCCAGGCTCCCTCCCCCTTCTCAGATCCTCTTAAGCTCCCGTTCCCTCTCACCTGGAGGGGCTTGGAGTTGGCTCCCCCAGGATGGCTTCCTCTGCCAAGCTAGGCTCAGCAACCATCGCCTTGCGGCCTCCCCCCTCCCCCCATGGCCTGCCTTAGTCAACCCTCTTTAGAGTACCTGGTTCCCTGGCCTCCTCCCCTCCGAGCAGCTTCTCTTCTTCCCTCCCACAGGAGCCCCCGTCTCTCTCCCCTCCAGAGCCCTTCCTTAGAGCAGTTCTCCTCGGCCTCTGCCAGCTTGCTCTAGCTCTTGCCTTCAGTCTTACCCCTCTGTCTTTTTTCATTGCTCGCTTTTACATCTCTCTCCTTGGTGTTTCTCATTTGTCTCCTCCAAATACCTTCCCCAATTTTCTCCATCAATCCCTCTCTCTCTCCCATCTTTCTCTGTCTCCCCCATTTTCTCCTCATGTTGTTCTGCCACATCTTGCTCCCCGTCCTTCTCCCCATCCCTTTGCTTTGCTTTCTCCATTCCAGCCAGGCCTAACTCCCCCAGCCGGTAGAGTTGAGGGACGGGGGCTCAGGCCGCAGCCCCCCCTTCCCGCAGTGGGGAAAATGGCTTGGCCGGGAAGGGGAGAAGGAGGGGGAGGGGGAGATGGGAACACACGGGGTCTGTGGGCCCATTCAAAGGATCATTCATGGACTGGAGAGAGGCAGAGACAAAGAGACCGAGACGCAGAGACACGGCGAAAGCATCCCTAGGCGGAGACACGCAGACAGAGCAGGCTGGGGGAAACCAGGCGCAGGGAGGATGGGGAGAAGGAGACCCCCGCGGACCGCCACGCAGCCCCTTCCACCCAGCCTGGCTTAGCTCCTACCTGGCTCAGCCCTGGGGCCGTGGTGCCTCCATCCAGGGCTCCGAGTGGGGGGTCGACCGGCTTCGGGAGGGGGGCGGCGGCCTCTGAGCCCCCGCGGCCCCGCAGGCCCAGCCCCCGCCCGCAGCACCTCAGCCGGCGGGGGAGGGGGATCGCCCCAGCCCCGGGGGGGCGGGGCCGGGATCCAGGCGATCCTTGGGAAAAGGAGAGCTAGGGGATGGGGTCAGAGGGAGCCTGAGAACAGGGAACCCCGCAGAGGGGACGGCAGAGCACGGGGGGAACGACAGAATAAGACTGGACTGGAGATTCACTGGCTCCCTGGGCTGGCTTGGAGGAACCAGAAAGCGGACCGGGCAGAGGATCCTAAGGGATCTGGTGCTGAAGGAGGAGTCCACGGCAATCCCTAGGGGCTCGGGGCCCCGGAGCGCAGGATCCGCGGTGCAGAGGCAGGGATCCAGCCGGAATCCTCAGGGAGGGGGAGGGATCTAGTCGATCCCGAGGGCGGGCGGGAGGGGGAGGTCCGGGGAGTCAGAGGAGGACGGGAGCTGTGCCCGAGCCCTCGAGGCAGAGGTCGGCTTGGCTTCTGGGAGGGAAGACGGGAATGAAGGGAGGCTTCGAGGTAGGATCAGCAGCTAGGAGGCCCGGACTCCTGGCTCCGCTCGCCAGGGCCCGCCCGCCTCGCGTCCATCCCAGCCCGAGAGTGATGATCCGCCGGCGGAGCAGCCGCAGCAGCCCCGCGCGTCACCGCGCGGCCGCCTCCCCCGCCCCCTGCCGAGAGAGCGGCGCACACCCCTCGCTCACACCCGCCTGCCTGCCCGCCCTCCGGAGTGTGGGGGGATTGGCGACGATGGAAGGGGGTGGGAGTGGACAGACGGACGGATGGACGTAGCCAGCCAGGGCAGGGTGGAGACGACCCCCCCCCACACCTCCCACCCTCGGGGCTTGCAGGATCTAGGGAAGGAGGGGGAGAGGAGCTGAACTATAGGGACCAGAGCATCACACGAAGAAGGCGGAACCTGAAGACAGGGAGGAGGAGGCCAGTGGTGAAATGGGTGGACCTTAACAGCGATGGGTGGGGTCTGCTATCTGTGGGACCGCCTCTTTTTTGGGAGTGGGTCTGGTTTGAAGCAGAATGGGAGGAGCCTGTAGGGAAAGGGGAGGAACTTTGCGTGGGGACCAGGATCGCTGGAAATTAGCCAAAGGTGCGGGCGGGGAAGGTTCGAAGAGGCGATCAACTTGGAAAGTGGGCCAATCCGTGACGCAAATCCTCTAGTCCCGCCTCCCACCCCGCCCCTCATCGCTCAGTTCTTTCTCTGCTAATTGGTTCTAGTTTCTCCGTCCTCCAGAGGTCTTCACCACTCAGCAGTGGTTTTAGAAAGCTGCAAATATCCGCCTAGGGGAACTGGGTGCTGGAAATGAACAGGGCTCTGATTGGGTACCTATGGACCTTATTAGCTTGGGCAATCGGGATTGGTTGGCTTCTTGGGTGGCCTGGGCGGTGTTTGTCTAGCATGTGACCATCTACCACCATGGCAGGGCTGGGATCTGCTTTCCGCCGCCTTGCTGCCTTGTCGGGAGCTGGGGCCTTGGGCTTGGCCACCTATGGGGCGCACGGTCAGGGACCTGGGGACGCAACTGGGACGTGCAACGGGACAATCTCTGGGGCAGAGGGCAGATCCTATGGAAAGTGACACACACACACACACACACACACAACACACACACACACACACACACACCCCACAGGCCGCGGAATCCTACATCTTTTAATATCCCTCTACGGGTCCACTTAGTTCCCACGATTGTGTGCTTTCACTGCCAATCGGGAGCTTCCTTGGGGGTGCCCTTTCTCGCCAAAGTCCACTTGGGTGCGCCGTTTCGGGACAGTCGGGGCTGGCGCTGTGTCTGATAATCTTTGCCTCTCTTCTCTCCAGGCGCTCAGTTCCCGGATGCCTACGGGAAGGAGGTGAAGTAACTGCGCTGGGGCTCCCTGACTTGCTGGTCTATGGAGTCACAGAGTCTGGGGTCCATGAGGAAAGTGGGGGCTAGGGCAAAACGCGGGTCTGTGGAGCAACAAATGCTACAAGCCCGTGGCTTGGGTGCCTGAGGGAGTGGCAAGCTGGGACTGAGGGGTGGGAATGGGGTAGCAAACTTTGATCCTGTGTCACCACGGGATCTAGTTGCCTGCTTTACTAAGAAAGACCTCATGTCTCTTTTCTTACAGCTCTTTGACAAGGCCAACAAACACCACTTCTTTCACAGTCTGGCCCTGTTAGGGGTACCACACTGCAGAAAGCCCCTCTGGGTAATCCCCCTGCCTAATCTCAAGCAAGCCCTCCACTCCCCCTCATCCTGCCTGTTCTCACAAGACCTTACTCTGCCCTGTGTGCCCTGTCTCTTGCAGGCCGGGTTGCTGCTAGCTTCTGGAACCACCTTATTCTGCACCAGCTTTTACTACCAGGCTCTGAGTGGAGACACTAGCATCCAGATGCTGGGCCCAGTGGGAGGAAGCCTGCTTCTCTTGGGTTGGGTTACCTTGGCTCTTTGAAGTCTCTTTTTAGTTACTGGGCTTTTCTGGATAATTTTGTGGGAAGTTGGAAGAGAAAGGGAATTAAAAGGAGAAAACAAATAA
>PVIR01011471.1:0-47150 GCA_004026965.1 Petromus typicus
GACATATCTTTATTTTTTTAGGTCCATTTCTACCTCATATTTCAGATTACCATATAAGATTTTTTGAGGTCCTTCATTTCTGTTATTTGAGTAACTCTTAAGTTCCTTGTTTTTCTTAGTGCTATTTTAAATTATATTCCATGCAGTGGGAAACTTTAAACATATAAGAGTAAGTATCATAGTGAACTACAAGTAAAAATTAACTAGAAGAGGCAAAAATTTACTAAATACTTATTCAGAGAACAATTTAACTTAAGGAGATAACAATTATAAATACACATGCACCACACTCTAGGATATGAAACTTGATCAATATGCATGCAAACAACTTCATAAATATGAACTCAGTTATAGTGAGGAATTTTAGTATCCTGCTATCATATATATAGTCTTCTATATAGACTAATGAATTAGCCAAAAAAGTCCACAAATCAGAGCTGAATAATATCTTTGAATAAATGGATTTTATGCAGCAGAAATCTACAGGATGTTTGACAAAACAACAGAACACATGTTCCTTTCAACAATATATGGCATTTTCTGAAAAAATATATTGAACAGTAGCTGATAATGCATGAGTAAATACATAAAAATAAATCAAATTACCCTGTGTAATTTAAACTAAAAATTAATAGTGAATGATACAACAGGAAATATGCAAACATATGAAGACTAAATGTTATATGTTTGAATAATCAGTAGGTCACAGTAGAAATTTGCTAGTTTTTAGAATCAGATGATAGTGGTAGTAAAATATATCAGATTTAATGTGATACAACAAAAGCAGGCCTCAGAGAGTTTATATGTGTTAATACTTACATAATAAAAAACCAGTAAGCTCAAGTAAATAACCTAATAATGTGCGTCAAGTACTATGAAAAACAAGAGCAATCCAAAGCCAATACTAGCACAGGAGAAAATTATAAAGATATGAGCAGAAATTAAATAAATTGAAACTATAAAACAGTACCAAGAATCACTGAAAAAGAGCTGGTTATTTTAGAAAATAAAGAAAATGACAACTTTTATCCAGTCTAACCCCAGAAAAGAAAGAGAGTTAGAAATAAAAGAGAAACAATCTAAATTGGGCATCACCAAAAACTACTTATTCAAAAAAATGCTAGGTGGGGATTTATCTCAGTGCTCGCAGCGCCTGCCTTGCAAACACAAGGGCCTGGGTTTGAACCCAGTAACCACATACAATAATGCAGGGCGAGGTGACTCATGCTTACCTGAAATCAGTTTCATATACCACAATGCTAGGCCTGGTGGGCTCATGCTTGTAATCCCAGCACTTGGGAGTCAGAGGCAGGAGGACTGCTGAGTTTGAGGCTGAGTTCAAGACAAGTCTGAATTACAAATAGAGATCTGTCTCAAAAAAAACTAAAAAACAAAACAAAACTCAACAACAAAAGCCTAAAATTTTAATAACCATTAAACTGAGATTGTAAAATACTTTGTAATATAACTTCTGAATTTATTTAAATGTTACATTATGAAATATCTTCATGTAAAATACATACTGCTACATTTTTTTACTTAAATTTATTTAACAAAAGCATCATGCATTTCCTTAGGAAAATTCAGGATTGTTGTAAATAAATCTGAAAGCAAAACAAGCTGAAATAGGAACACTCATTACATGACTTAAATGGAGGTAAAAGCTGCTGAATTATCTTGAACAGTGATGACAGAGTATGGGGTAGTGGAGTGCAGTTTTTATGGAGTCTTGGAGGTTCCAAGAGCATTGTGTTGTCCTTGTCCTTTGGTGCTTTGGTGGGAAAGGAGGCCATTTTGGATCCACTTCAGTGTGGGGGGCCTTTGGTATGGTGGTGACTCTAATAAAAATGTGAATAGATAAGAACATATTTCAATACCAATGCAATGCAGAATGTGCAAATAGAAATAAATGGGAAAGTCTAACATATTGTATTATATAGTTGCATAATATTCAAAGTTTGTTGTCTGAATGTTTTCATATCAGCTTACACTCACTTATTGAGATGAGTTTTAGATATTCACTGTGTAATTTAATTATGAGAAAATTACAACAGAAACATAATTTCTCAACACTAACATTTTAATGCATTTGAGGAAAAAGACATCTGGGAAAAGTTATATTTTATACATTTTTTTGTAAATCAAACAGATGCAAATATCAAGAAATCTCAATTTGATAATGCGTGTGATAATGAAACTGAAAACAATTATAATAGGCATATTCTTGTTATTTTAAAGGGTAAGCATTCTATAATTTAGATCTTCTCAAAAAATAACTGTATGATGAAATACTTCATTCCTCATATGTTAATTTGCAGGTCATAATCCAGATTTAGTGGGTTGAGAGTCCAAGGTGAACTTTGGAGATGAAGAGTTATATGATATCTGAGACTCCTCCAAAGTAATATAGTCTAAATTTCATTCTTTTTACTATCCTTATTACAATTCTAAACCCCTTGATTTAGCCTGTCAAATTATTAAAACAAGGTTATTTTATTTAAAATAAATAATTTTGACTAACTCAGAAATTTGTAGGTGAATAAAGACTGAAATATAATATTTAATAATAAACCTCAGAAATTACATAGTTAATATCAGGAAATTATAAAGGTCAAGAAGAGTTACGAATACTACTCTTACAGATAAGTAAGCTTACTAGACATCTTGCAGGCAGTTAGACAGGGTCAGATTCCGAAAAGTCCACAAACAGGAGACCTTCACTGAAAGTTAACACTATAAAAGGTGAAAAGACCCCTCCTGCAAAACAGTGATTGACAAGCCTCAATCTACCCCCTGGAGTGGAGGGCCAGGATCTTGATCCACCCTCCTGGAAAAGCCATGATTGCAAATTTCCCAGGTGGAGGGCCAAGACTTTGACCCACCTCTCTTAGGAAAGACTTCTGACTGAAAATCCTTGTAAGCTTGTTAAATGACTTGATTTCTCATTGGATCCCCATTTAATCAGTATTTCCTAAAAAAACTGTACTTGTAATCCCATTATGATTTTGTCCATTTTGTGGTTTCTCATTGTACCAATATTACCTAAACCACTGTACTTGAAATGTTACAGGCTGACTATAATTTAGTCCCACCTTAAACCCACATCACCTCATGGCTTTGTTCCATTAAAAGCTCCCAGGGAAGTGAAGCGAGTGGGTCACCCAATTTCAAGTCTCCCTTTTGACCCTCATAGGCAGAAGCTTTCTTTCTCAATAAAGTTTTCCTAATCTTAACCTTGGTCATTCCTAGAATTCATTCCTTTGTTTTAAAGAACAGGAAATAACACTGTAGATATCTAGCAGATTTGGGAGGTATATAGTATATCCTATATCACTACTATGGAGACAGCTGAGTTAAAGAGGCACAGGACTTCTGTGTTACTCTTCAAAATTTCTGTGAATTGATAATTATTTTAAAAATTTAAATAATTCATCCAGTACAAACCATAAAACCTTATGAATAGCACTCCATATATTTCCCTGAAAACCTGCTAAGTTTCTCTGGGTAGTGTTTTCTATCATTATAGAAACCAAATTTATTTATTTATTTTTTTGAGACAGCGTCTTGCTTTTGTAGTTCAGACTGGCCTTGAGATCAGCCTTGGACTCAGCAATCCTCCGGTCTCTGCCTATAGTATTTGGTTTTGATTGCTGGAGGGTGTGAGTCTACACTCCCAGCTTTGTTGTATGCAGTAAATGGGGATTGAACCTGGGCCCTTGCATTTGCAAGGCAGGCGCTGGAACCACTGAGCTAAATCCTTGGCCCAATTTAATTTTTCTTAATCATCATATTATTCTACTATTTCTTTTCTACCTATTTCTTTTGGAAGTCCAAGCCAGACATACTAGAAATTTGTTGAGTTTTTTCTCTATGTAAGTTACTGTATAGATAGCAAAACAATAATAATAATAAGATAAGGCCTATATCTCATGGAGCTTAGAGTAAATTAGGGAAAATAAGTGCAAAATGAATAAGCTTACAAATAGAATCCCAGGTGTTGAGATTTTAGAATATCATTTTTTTTTCATTGAGGTTATCAGAACAAATTTTATGTACATTCTGATCATTTTCATCATAGAGAATTTGTACTTCTACATGGTATAACTTGATTATTTATTATTATTATTATTTCCCTTACTTCCCTTTCAGTCATCTGCCTCTCTTTATTTACAGAGGCTTTTTTCCCATTATTTATTTCTTTTTGCATATTTTTCTATCCTTTCCCTGGAACCTCTTCTCTAATTCTCCTTCCTCTTTGAAGGTTTAGAATATAATTTTTAAATACTTCATTAATAATAATTTATTATAATTTAATTAAATCTAATACAGGATCAAGGTCTAGTTGTCTGTTATCTCATAAAGTTTGTACCAATTACAGTCAAAGCATGAACATATTTGCTCTACAGTGGCAGAAGGATGTGAGAAACCAGTGCTTTCCATGACTCATCAGAAGGCACTAATGTCAGTTTTCTACTCAATACTACTGTTCTCTTTTTTGAAGATGTCATCGGCTAGTATACTATAATACGGTGTTGGGCACAAAGTCAAAGTGTGATGCTAATGAAAATGATATTTCACTTTAATATTCACACAGTTTTCTGGTATATTGTTTATTGCTAGCAGTTTAAAAATCTTAAAAGTCATTTTTAATGATATATTTCTAAAACCTGCAGGTAAAACTTGTATGGAAAAAATAAAATGATGGAGTTAAAGGTGATAATCAGTGTTCCCAATTCATTATTGTAAGACATATAATGAAAAAAAGGAGAAAGGAAGAAAATATGTAATAGAGGAGCTTTATAATTCTACTGATTTAAGATTATGAAAGGAGATCCATTTCAGACCTACCCATGTCAACTTCTAAGGGCCCGTGAAAAATTCCCAAATGACTTAATCTGCCCAGATATATGGGTACTTCCTGTCCATAGGGCCTTACATGTAAAAAAGATTTACTATGCAAAATATAGATCATATTTTATCTATTTAATATAATCAGCATATTTATTTTGATTGGAAGACTAATGAATTTTGTGCAAAAGTTATCACTATAGAAGAATTTTTTGCTGTCATTTTGTTTTTTATATGTTATATAGGTATTTTTATTTACTTTATGCCTTATAGAGTACTTTGGCATATTTTAACATGTATACTGTAATGTTAGGTCACATGGAATATTATTCAAGGTATTAAGTAAAAGTTTTAAATATATGTCTAGTCTTAGACACAGATGTCTAGAAATTATTTGTCCTGCATAACAGAGAGGTGATATCTATTGAATAACTCAGTTTCTCCAAAAATTATCAGTTTAAATATTATGTTTTTGCTTT
Organism: Petromus typicus; assembly: GCA_004026965.1. Taxonomy (NCBI): domain Eukaryota; kingdom Metazoa; phylum Chordata; class Mammalia; order Rodentia; family Petromuridae; genus Petromus; species Petromus typicus. The sequence goes on from PVIR01011471.1 coordinate 5,328, forward strand.
TAAGAAGGCTGTTTTTAAAATGAATTTTATTTAATTTTATGTTAAAGTAGTAAGCAAAAAATACTACTTATGATCCTTGTTACTGACTGAAAAATATGAAGATAAATGGTGATAAAGATAAAAGAAAATCATTTTATATTACTATACATTTAGTACTTTATAATATTAAATAACACTCTTCTGACAGAAATTTGATTTATACATCCCATGCCATTATTCACTGTCTACATATTTACTTTTATTATCAGACTTCGTGTTTTCAAATGCTCTCCTATGTCCCTTTAATGCTCTTTACAAAAATATTTTCAGACTTTCTTTTGAAGCAATTCAAGTAGTGTTAGAGAGTTAAGTTTTTAACCTAAGAATAATTTTAAGTTGTACTGTACTTTTGAGGAATATTTTTGTGAGACATAACATTCTTGACTAACTAATTTTATTTTTATTTCAGTCCATTTATTATATCATTTTATTTCCTACTGAAATGCAAAGTTTTACTAAGAAGTTCATAGATATTTTTATGGAAGGTTTTTTGTTTGTTTGTTTGTTTGTTTGTTTTTAATGTATGTGTGAGAAGTTATTTTAGTCTTACTCCTTAAGGAATTTTCTCTTTGGGTTGACTTTTGGAGATTTCAATTTTGATGCTTTTGAGGGGGTTAACCTAAGTTTATGTTATCTAACATCTACGAGCCTTCTGTATTTTGAGGTCTATGTTTTTCCATAGATTTGGGGAGATCTGATCTATTAGTTCTTAAATAAATTTTCTTCAACTTTATCTACCTCTTCTGGAGTTCCCACAAGGAATACATTTTTGTCGAAGATGGCCTCTTTGGTTTCATCATCTTTCAAGCCTTTTCTTCCCTGAGTGGGTAATTTCAAATGAGTGTTTTTGGAGTTCACTGATTTTTCTTCTCCTGCTTCATCTGTTCACTTTTGAAAATTTTTGTTGGGTTTTTCCATTCAATTCATGCATTCTTTCATTTTAAAACACATGCTTGGTTATTGTTTTTTTTTTGTTTGTTTGTTTGTTTGTTTGTTTTTTTCCATTGTTGTGCTTCTAGTTTTTCTGGCATTGTGTCCTAAAGCTCACTGCCTATCTTCGTGACAGTTATGCCAGTCCCTGAAGGGTCCCGATAGATTGAATGTAAGTTGGAAAATGTCCCCAACCTGAACAATTTAACAAGTTCTCCATTTTCCCTCCTCTCTTAAGAGGAAGTTTACCAAAGTATATCAGCCTCTATTTGTAGTGGAGCATTAAGATTCTGAGTTTATTTTTTTAGTTTGTTTGTGTGTTTGTTTTTGTGATTGTTTTCAGTTTTCCCAGGTATATCAACTGCATCAGGTTCTGTCCATGCTCAGACACAGGCAAGAGTGAAAGTGGTGCATTGGGCAGACCCTTCAAAATCTCAAGACACTGGTAGATGATCTTTGAGTAGTCTTTCCTGAGGAGACCTCTAGAATGAGAAGTGCTGTCCTGGGCAGAAGCTGTGATCAAAGAATGCAGATGTAGTCTACACCCACTTGGGGGACAGGCACCTCTTAACAGGCTTCTGGATTTCTCAAGAACAAAGTTGATTTCTTGTCTTATTGATCTGATATATCCATGAGAGAAGTGTGAGGCTGGATCTTCTTATCCCAACACGCTCTTGCTGACATTACTGTATTCATTCTCTTCCAACTAAAATAATCACAATCAAAACAGAAAATACCAATGAGAATGCCTCCATGAAGAGGTGAAATGTCACAGAAGGCATGGGGGATAAAGCAGTGTATTCGAGCATAAATTAAAGAAAAAAAAAGTTAATGAAAGAGACTGAAGAGGAGCTCCTTCTACATATTTATTCACTTTAAACTTCTTGACCATTACTCAGAGATTCAGTAGGATGAAAAGAGAGATGTTTGCAAACTTCATAATTTTTTTTTTTTTAGACAGGGTCTCACTTTGTAGTTCAGGATGACCCTGAGCTCAGCCTCAAACTCACATCACAGCAATCCTCCTGCCTCTGCCTTCTAAGTTCTGGGATTACAGGCATGAGCCACCATGCCTGGCACTGTGGTATGTGGGACTGATTGCTGCTGGGCATGAATTTCCATGCCCAGTGTTGTATGCGGTTACCTGGAATCAAATGTGGGTTCTTGTGGTTACAAGAAAGGCACCAGAACCACTGAGCTAAATCTCTGGTCACAAACTTCATAATCTTAAAGTCAATAATGTCATAATGTATAAGTTAAAAATATAGGTAGAAATATGTTGCTGAATTAGATAGCTTATATTTTTTTCCAAATGCTCCACAACTTATATTAAAATGACACACTTATTTAGCTGTCTTTTAAGAATTTGTATATATGGTGAAAAAGTTATCTGTTGTAAATCCACTTAGTGTACTCTACATTCTCATACACTATATTAAAATTATTCTGTCGTTACTATCATTTTACTTCTATATAATCTTTTTATCAGGCTATCCTACACATAACAAATGATAACATTTGTTTACTTTGAATTCTTTCTTATCTGCAACAAATTCAGTCTATTTTTCTTTAGAATTCCCTTTTTCTAGAGTATTCTCTTCTTAGATTTTTTTCAATGGTTATTAAATCAAAGACCTCACATATGGTAGGTAGTTTCATGATTACTAACCCCTAAGATGTAAACTCAGGATTTTTGCTTACAACAAATGATAAGAATAGTAGCAGAGTTTCTAGAACATGGCTCAGGACATAAATGCATAGAAACTGAAATTCGTTTCTATCCAAGTTACTCTCCCTGTATCAAAACAGACCATGCTCCCTCTTCTGTAGCATTGCTTTCACGTTTTCTTTTGCACATACTCTGTGCTCCCTTTAACATTTTGCTCAAACTTTAACTCCTCAATGAAGCTTCCTGCTTTTATGCAAAAGCACTTTAGCTCTGAAAAAGATTGCTTACAATCTATTTTATGAATTTGAGATCTCACACATATAATCATTTACAGTAGCTGTTGATATTCTTATCCAAAGTATATTATGTACTGTCAGTTCTGAAGATAATGACTCATGGTTCTATTCCCTAAACATGGATGATGTTATATGAAAAATGTGTTTATCTTTATATTTGAAATTATATGACTTATATGGTACTGTCATATATTTTATTTTGAGGAATATGTTAGTAATATTAGCTCCTACTGCTTTAGCACAATGTGTCAAATATTGTTCTGAATATTTTGTTTATTAATTCACTTTAATTTAAATGTAAATATAATCAAATATGTACCACTATTATTCTATCCATGTAAAAGTTAAATCAGAAAAAATGAAGTACTAAAAGATTACACTTTTATGAATTCTACATACAAAAATTAGTTGTAGATCAAGAGATTCAGTTAAAATATAAGATTGTATCTTTTTTTTTTTTTTGAGGCATTCTCACTTTGTAGTTCAGGTGGCTCTGAACTCACTCTGTACCCCAGGATAGCCTCAAACTGTCACAGCAATCCTCCTGCCTCTGTCTCCCAAGTACTGGGATTACAGGTGTGAGCCCCCATGTTTGGCACTGTGATACGTGGTACCAGGGATTGAACTCATGACCTTGCAACTTACCAGGCAGATGCAAAAACTATTGAGTGAAAATCCCTGGCACAAGACTGTACCTTCTAACCATAATTTTTAAAAATGTCTGTAGATTCTTAGAAATATTCATGTCAGAAAATTATTCACCTATAACAGTTTCAGCATTGCTAAAAAGTGCATGTCCAAAGGTCTCCGCTGAGATTTAAAGCAAACCCTTAGCTATGAGTCCCTATATAAATGAAAAAAAAAAAGTCAAGTATTTCCTGTATTCAATATTGCAAGACAGACGTTTCTATTAAAAAGATACAAACAGGTAAATAGAAAGGAACAAGCACAAAGTGAGTAAAAAATTCAGCAGGGCAAGCATTAAACCCTGTAGTTCCACGACCAGCATCTGAGGCAATCTGTGACAAGATGTGAGCTTCATAAGGCTTAGGTGGCTCCTCCACTCTGGCACTGTATGTGACTACAGCTTTCAAGGCTTTTCTTTTAGGCTGGCTCTCTTCTTTCTCATAGATTTCCTCAAATTATCCTTGTTTGTGGCTTCTGTGACGTGGCATCTCCACTGCACCAACAGCTTTTTACTCACAGTTTCACATACTGCCCCTCAGGGGTGCACTGCCTGGTCTTCTAAGCCTTTTTTTCTGAAATCTCTGTGGAATCCTTTGTGTCTCCACAATTCTACATACATGTAGAACTCACGCCACTTGGACAATACTCATGTTGTCAACAGCTGGTACAATAGCCATGTTTCCTTCTCTCCTGACTTCTTAGATTTTGTGGAGGTTCAGTGCACAGATCTCTGAATACACTGAGCCCAATCCAGACAATTGAATTTTATCCATGACACTTTGCAGTTCTTTTCTCAAAGCAGCTTATCTCATATTTGCAATATTATAGCAAAGAGGATAGAGTCTTGTGGTTTATTCTGATGGCCTCATGTGATCTTTTCCATTGTCTTTTCTCAGCAACCAAATTCTCTTCTATATCTTTGCAGTAGACAAGATTACATTTTAAATCACTCTACTAGGCTCTTTTCTCTTGATTCCCAACTTAAGTCTGAGTAAAACTCCCATCAGTAGCTAAGCCACTTCTCAACATTAGACTGTCCTAAAATGTCTTCTGAAAAATTAATTATTCCACTGTCCTTATTGCCAGTGTCAGAGAAAGTCTGGATATAAGCCAAATGCAGACCAACTTTCTGCCTAGGCACAGCACATTATCTGTCATTTAATAGCCAATGTAGTCCTTCTTTTTACAGAAACTTTCTGAGCCTGGTCTTTACTGGCAACATTTCTGTCAGCATGCTTGTCTTCCAAGTTCCGACCAAAGTCTCCCGTGAAGTAGAGCTGAAGATGTTCCAGGGCTGCTTGTTTAGCTGGCTTCTCCAAATCTTGCCAAACTCTTTTCATAAGTAAGATGCAAATGCTCCTGGGCCAAATAGACATGTGTAGCCAAAGCAAGGTCTCTACTCTTGGTACCAAGATCTGTGTTAGTTATTTTCATTGTTTCTGTAACAAAATATCTGTCACCTAAAATTAAAGGAGAAAATGTTTATTTAGTCTCACATTTTGTAGAAGTTTCAGTTCAAAGTTGGCTGATTTTAAGGCAGAGTGGCACATGGCAGAGGGTCATCACAGAGGGGAAACAGTTCATGACAAGAAGAAGGCAATAAAACCACCAAGCGGTAAGAAACCAGTATCACTGTTACTGTGGTCCCTCATATCCCATTAGGCTACCCACTCAGTGTGAGCAACACTCTTATCTAGGGTGGGACAGTATTAATCCTGGCATTACACTGTGAATCAATCCCAGCCTCATGTCTTTGATCCCAGCATTATACACTATACATCTAAAACCCTTAAAGAAGCCCAATATATGACCACATGATTCTTTAGAGGGACTTCTGCATACAAGTCACAACATTATGTGACAGGATATCAGTGTATAAAAGTGGTATCAAGGGAGTAATTAATTTTACATTAAGTGGATCTTGTAGTGAATTTGAGAATTGAACTAAGCCTTGAAAGGCTAGCAGTTATTTGGACATTTAATAAAGGCACATAAGAGAAAACCATGTGAGATGCCTGAAAAATTTCATGCAATTTGCTATAAGAAGAAAGCTGAAAATCAATAAAAGCCTCTATTTTCTATTTACGTTATAGCATTGATTTTATTCATACAGGCGATATGGTCAGCCTCCCTCATCAGTGGGGTTGGTAACATGATTAGGTTCTAGCCAGGTGTAAAATAAAGGGTGCAAGGGAATATGATAGTACCCTAGACCTAACAATGGACATCTTCAAGATTTTTTAAAAATAAGAGGGCAGATAGATTTTGCTTTGTGTAATTGGTTCATTTAAGTTCTGTTATGTGAAGTAGAGCAAAATTCTAACTGGTATAGAAAGACCCAGCCACACACTTCCTGCTTAGGAAAGCAGTTTGAAAATCCCTGGAGAGATTAGAGCATGTATAGTATCCCCTGAGAAGAAAAGTGCACTTGTCCATACCTACTGTTTCTCAAACCTTGCTACTTTGTATTCACTTGTGAAGTTAAAAGCAAAAATTTTCAAAAGCTTCCATATCCCATTCTAAATCAAATGAAATAATTTCCGAGGAAGGAGTTTTCATCCTTATGTATACATTTAAATTTTGATGCTCAAGCTGTATCCAGACCTAGTAGATCAGTATTTCTGAGGGTAACAATTTAGAGATCTTATTTCTAAGAGTCTTTTCGATTTAAAAAATGTTCAGCCATAAGTTAAAAATAACACTAAAACCATTAGGTTATGAAAGATTCATAAAGGTTTTAAGTAAGATGAACAGATTCAGTTTATATGTTAGACTGATTGTACAGAGAATTAATTGATTAAGTAACAATGAATGTTTTATTATGAAAGTAGGACAATTCTCTCATTGTTTAAAATAGTTTTCTTAAGTATAATATTAAAATTTCTGTATTAATATTCCTTACTAAATTTCTTTAATCATTCTGTGCCACTATCATGATTGAAGAAATTCAATTCATTCAATCATGGTGTGCTACTACTTTTTAAAAATTTTATTTTGCCGGGCGTGGTGGCTCACACCTGTAATCCCAGCACTCAGGAGGCAGAGGCAGGAGGATTGTGATGTGAGTTTGAGGCTGAGCTCAGGGCCAGCCTAAACCACAAAAAAGTGAGACCCTGTCTCAAAAAACCTAAAAAAAATTATTTTAAGTTGGCAAATTACATATTTTTTGGAATAATAAGTAATGTGGTGTAATTTTTAGAGATGCTAGACAAGGAATCTGTGTAGTGGATGGGGGGGCTTCCTTAGCTCTCCTCAAAGAGGTGTTTATGAATTACAGTGATTGGAGAATGCACATAAAAATTACTTGCTTATTAAGGGCATATTCTATTTTGTATGATGGATTCTTGAGGTGGAATGTTTCTAGATTTATTTCATTAATCAGATGAATGGTCTATCCATCCTCCCTTTTTATTGTTCTTTATGAATGGCCTAAAAGTTGTTTATCTTGGTGGTATAGATAGGCATCAAAATACAGGGATGGGAAAATAAATAATTATTCTTTTTATTTTTTATTAAAAGTGTGAACAATTCCTAGTAGGACCTTCAACTGCTTTATTTCAATGCCTCATTGGGCAGTGTTATCACATGATCAGGGTTAATTGCTACTGAGAAAGTGAGTTGTCATAATTGCCTGTTTTTGACTCTCTTTTTCTTCTCTAGATCTCCCTGAAAAGTTGAAGTTCTCATGGGCACAAATTGCAGGAGATTCTTTTAAAAAGAATATGTATGGTAAGATCAACAACTAGAGAAAAATCTGAACTATAGGAGATTTAAAACATGAAGGACAGACACAAACGAAACTTTGAGTGTTCCAAGAGAAAGAAAGAAATGGAGCTTCTTTCTCTGGAGTCAGCCAGATGGGGAGCAGAGCACCCACAGAGAGAGGAATCAGAAGCAGCAGGGCTTCTGGGTGGGGAGTTGTCAGCACAGTGTGGTAAAGGCGTATGTAACAACTCTATGAAGGATCACGTTGACTCTGCTATTAATCATACAGTGACCCACAACACATCACTTAACATTCCTTGAACTTAGTTTGCTTCAGTGTAATGACAATTATTCTTCCCAGATTTAAACATACAAATTGTTGAAATAGGATATTCAGTTTTTCTTCAGCAAATCACAATTGCTCTTCATACATGTTGTATAGAAACTATCAAAATTAATACTTAGAGATTTGTAATATAAAAATAGATTTGAACTATTTTGTATAGATTAAGTTCTTATTTTTACTTGAAAAATAGATAGATACAGTGCTTGTTGGATATCTTATGATCCAGATATGCTAAGATCTTTATTTTCAAGTTTATTAAATAAATCTTTTATGAAACACCTTGTTATAATCTATGTTGGCAATAAATAAAATAAAGCTTATAGTAGTTGAAATAAAATTCCTTAATATCATATAGTCAATGTTAAAAGTTTGTTCAGTACAATAATGAATGAACACATAGCTCATTTTCTTTCCAAGTGATTTTGTTTTCAGTTGTGTGGATGAAATATTTTTTTTTTATTTTGAGTTCATCATTTTATAGTTTTAGAAGTCTACAATTATATTCAGAAATTATGGACTGCTTAACACTTGTGTAATAAAACAGATCCACTAATACTTATAAGGGATTTAACACTTGTAAATACTAAACTACGATAATTTTAAAAACTTGACTCAGTTTTTAGTAGGGTATCTTAATTTAATGTATTGTAAGATATTAAACAAGAATTTGAACACACACTTCTCCTGGAAAAGCAGGTGTAAGTGATTGTAAGAGACAGAAGGAGGTAAAAATAATACTTTTATCTTATTTTCTTTTAAACTATACCCAGTTTTCTCCTTATGTTTGTGCTCTGTTCCCTGATCTGTATTGAACTGTGAGATACTCAAAGTTTCATTTGTGTCTATCCTTCATGTTTTAAATCTCCTATAGTTCAGATTTTTTTATTATCTAATAAATGAATATAATGCCCCTAGAATGGCTATGACCCATTTAAACTGTAGACTCAATCTATAAGATTCTCCATCATAGAACTATCTTCTAACCATCACGGAATTCCTCATAACCTAGTACAGATGACACGTAGTACATGAACAGGTAATACTTTTTGAAGTAACCATTGTGATAAGTTTCTGTCACTGTGACAACTTGCAGGAAAGTTCATTTTGGCTGACAATTTCGGTCCACAATAATGTGCCTCCTTTGCTGTAGGCTGATGATGAGACGGTACCTTCTGATGGAAGGACATGTTTGAGGGAAACTGTATATCTTAAGCAAGCCAAGAGAGAGAGAGGGCGTGGTAAAGGAAAGGAGATGGAAGAAAATACTATAGTCTTTATGATATTTAAACTGTATGGTAAGGGGAAGGAACTGGAAGAAGATATTATAGTTCTTATGATATTTGAACTGCAATGTCAACTTGATTGCTGGGGAGCTCCCTAGAATCTCAGTAAAACATACTTCTAGGATGAATCTGGATTGAAGCATGGTCCCAGACTCTATAGCTTGCTCCTCATTACCACTTCCCATCTTCACAGTATCCTTGCTGTACTACTCCACTGCCATGTACTGAGAGATTTGTTCCACCATATTCTTCTGCCATGATGTTTCTGTATTGGGTTCAGCCAAAAATGGACTAATATTCTGAGACTATTAGCAGTAGAAAGCATTTTCTTTTTAATTGTATGGTCAGGTCTTTGTCCTTGGAAATGAGCTCTTGGTCTTGTGTGGAGATACACCTTGACCTTATGTAGACTTTGCTGAAGTAATGTAGAATGAAGTAGGAGTGATGTCTCTTAGCTCCCAGAACATTCTCTGTTTCCCCATTCAGTTGTAATTATGAAACAGATACTCAAAGCAAAAATGATACAATTAAGTAATCAAAGAGAGTGGTCATAGAATATTAAAGCTTGAAAAATACTCTTCTGAGATTGGAGTTCTTGAGTCTATACTTGTAGAATGCCTAGGATGTTAGCCCTATAGACTCACCACCTGTAGATATCAGCTCAGTGAATCAAAGAAAGAAAGGGAAAAAATGCTAGATGTAGATGATCAGTTGTATAATTGCTTCATTGATGTTATATTTAGTGGTAGGAAACTTGCCTGATACCAGTGAGCTATTGGATTTGGGACCCAGTATCAATCCCCACCACCATCACCACTGACAAAATGAGAACAACAAAATGCTTCAATAATAGTCCTGTGTTATTTACCTGGGAAATACCAAAATATTTTGGGAGGCTTTGATACAATGGAATTGCAATCATCAAAGATTATTAATTATTATGTTTTGGTTGCATTTTGAAGTTTCTCAGTAATTCAAAGTCTTACTTGGAAACTATAAAACAAAACAAAAAAGATTACAATATTAATTTGATGAATCAAACATTGATCGCAAAAAAATAAAATACATCCATTCAGAAATAAAGATATTTGTTATGTAAAGTTGATCTGTCCTATTAAAGAGAAAAATTTAACAGTTTCTAAAGTTTCTTTCTAATCAACCTTGTATTCAATAGTATTATTTCATTTTTACTTCTTTCTTGGTAGTGTTTATGTAAGTATGGTCTTAAGGAGAGGTAGTTAAGTGGAAGGGCAGGTAAGAATGTAAAGTGATGAATGCAAAGGAAGAGAAATGGCTTCAGATGGCTTCTTTTACTTTAAAAATTATAACCATAATTTGAAAAATTTTCATAGCCCTTTTCTAAAAGATCTACATATTAGATTGCAAACAAATTAAGGCCACCTATGAAATAGAAAGTAAACTTACATAATTAGAAAAATATAAAGAAAAGTAAAATTGGAGAAGAGAATGCATTATGTTGGGCTCCATTAGTCTTTTATTGCTAAATAACAAATCATTACAAATCTACCAGCTTAAAAGACAGCCACCTGGTTATTTTCTTTTGGATTTTTGATTTACAATTTCAGGCACAGCCCAAGGGATCATCAGCTTATTTCTTAAAAGGCTAAATCAGCTGTCCATGACCACATTTTCCTCTGGAGCAATGTGTTCTCCCCAGGCTCACATAAACATGGAGATTCCCTTCTGTGTAAGACTGAGTCTCCAGTTTCCTGGCCACATCCCAGCTATGCACCGTTATCAGGTACTTGAGATGCTCCACATTCTTTGCCTTGGGACCTGCTTCATCTTCAAAGCTAGCAACAAAGATTTCCTGGCAACAAATCTCTTTATGTTTTAAACCTCTGATGTCTCAAAGATCCTAGATCCTTTTGAAGAGCTACCCCACTAAGTTAGGACTGAGCAGGATAGTTATCTTCAGGTGAACTATTTTAAGCCCTTAATTGATTCTTCAGAATTCCCCTCACAGCAGTTTCTAACGGAAGTATTGGATTCCATAGGAGATCAAATATATTTGATTCTGGAAAGGGTATTTGGGAGTATCTTAGAATTCTCCTTATCTCAACATCTCTGGGAAATACTACACACAAATCTTATATTTTTAATGTCTTTGCTGTTCTGGTACCAGACCCTTTTATTCCCTCCTACTTACACAAATATCTAAACTAGTTTATTAATGGTCTATTTAAAAATCATTAACTTTTTAATATCATTTACTTTTACATAATCAATTTAATCTGTCAGAAAAAAGACATTATATTCTTGTTTTTTTAGCCTTCTATTTTTTATGATGCTCAAATTAAAATTTCAAAATCTCCATGATTTTTCTCCTTAAAAGTTTCACCTGAAATGATTTTCCATTTCACTGATATATATGAAACAACCACTTTTACATTTTTGACAATATAGGGGACAGGTTTTTTCATCAGGAGATTTCATTTTCTGAGATGAGGCAATTGGATGTCATTTACATGTTACATACTAGCCACGTGAATTAGAAAATAATTTTCTTAGGGGGTGAAGGACATTACAACATTATATTTCTATTGTTCTGTTTCAATTAACTTTTAAATATTAATCACAACTATTTGTTGTTTTCAGTGTTTATGTCTTAATTACCAAACAGAACAGTGGCAATTCTATGTTTCTCATTGAATATATAGCACTTTTTTTCCTTTGTGTTGAAATACAATTCAAGACCTTGTGCTTGTGAGGCAGGCAAGGTGACAATGAGTTAAATAACTAGCCCAACAATAAGATGTTGTGTGATTGATCAAAATGAATTTATTTCCTGAGAAAGAGTTGATTTGTCTACATTATAATGAGTTCAAGATTGGAGTTTGAGAGACTGAAGTCTAACTACTTTTACAGATGGGTGTCTTCAATCATATCATAACTTAATGAAGAAACTAAAGAATTAGAACAGGAAATTGTTGGAAATTTTTTTGTTATTGTAACAGAAGGATAACAATGTTACAAACATATACTTGTTATAGAGGTGGAATAAGACACTTCATTATATATATTTACATCACTTCTAAAAAGTCATGTATTGTGTTTTTTTAAAGCAAAAATCTGTGTAACAGGTATTTTAATGTATGATTAATATTTAAATGATATAAAAACAACCAGTTATTCACCACTTTCCCTGCAGGAGGAAACCATCTTCTTATTTGGATCTACCAGTCTATAATAAAACAGGAAAGATAGCTATTGATGAGATCTCATTGATGGATACTGGAACACTTAAGACAGCATAGAGAATAACATGGTACATAAGCATCAGGACTAATTACATAAACATGGTGAACAATGCCTACAAAAATGGAAAGATCCTTTTTTAAATACGTTTCTCACATAAATATAGAGAAAATGCATGAAATATGTATGTGAAACTATGCATGACTAATGCAGTCAAGTCCACAAAGTATATATTAAGTAGATACCCAATATTTAAACTTTGCAACTTTATACTGATATAAAATGAACAAAACATATTCTGTATTCTAGTGCTTCACAGTGGTGATAAAATTCATTCAAGGGTAACACTTGTAATTCAAGATTATAAGACATAATGAATTAGATCATACTTGATGATTGTAAGGACTAGAGGAAATCATGAAGGAGAGGATATTTAAAATCTGAAGAAGTTAAGCAAAAACTCAGAATATTCAAACTTATCGAAACTGAAGATAGATTGGAAACCCACAAAGTAGATAAGGAAAGAAAGACAGATTACCTGGAGGGTAATCTGGCTACAACATCTGCTATCCACTCAGGAGTTGATCCTGGTCCAAATGACCTGGCTGGAACTATTTCCTTGTTTGATCTGACCACTTCGTATGCATGCATCCATCTTGTCTCCACACCTCAGTCAAATAGTATAACCTTCCTTCATTAAGGTCAGCTACTCATTGACTGTGTTTTCTAAATTTTCAGTTTTAAAATTTCATGGAAAGTTTAAGCTTCTTCACAGTATATAGCTTAATTTACTTATAAATTATTCACTAAACCAAAGAATTACAAAAAATAAGAAATTTTATTTAAAATAAAACTGTACAAGTTAAAAACTAATAAAAATGTAATAAAAGAAAGAAATTATTCTACGCTCATTCACATTGATCTTCTTTTGTGGAACCTACAATGATTTACATGTTATTTAGTTCTCATTTATAACTATGTGACCGCTAAAAATTTTTATATAGATTTTTTCTACATATTTAAAGTTAAATAATCTATTTAATCTGTTAACAAAAGACAAATAATACAAGCATGACAAGTCTAAGTGATTTAAGAAATAACTGATTTGGCTTAGGCACGATCACTCACTCCTGTAATCCCACCACTGCAGGAAGCAGAGGTAGAAAGATGATATATTAGAATCTAGCCCAGCCCACTCAGTGAGGCTTTCTCTCATAATACAAAATCGAGGACGTGAAGATCAGTTTGATAGTAGAATGCCCTTGGATTAGAGTCTCAGAACCATAAAAGTAACAAGAAAAATGTTTAAATTAATTTGACCACCAGACAGGAATTGCGGGGCACATCTGTAATCACTGCTATGCAACAGGCTAAGGGAGGAAAATCTCAAATTCAAAGTATTCAGGCAGCTTAGTGAGAGTCCATTTCTCTCTCTCTCTCTCTCGCTCTCTCTCTCTCTCCCTCTCTCCCACACACACACACACTCACACACAGTTAAGTGTGTACCTTAGGTGGAAGCCAGTTCTCGGTACTAGAAACCATATACACATGGCTTGAAATCAGTTATAATTGCTTATGTACCATTTGTACCACTTTATTTGTAAAATTTATATGTTTTTATATATAAATAAACACATATTTGAAGCAAATTTTTTTCCTTTCTCTGTTTTTTTCTTGTGTACATGTAAAGTTTTGCCATGTATCTTTCTGAATCTATAAAAAGTATAAACTTTTTAGTTAATTTCTACTTATGAATTTTAAGGTAGTATATCTTTTTGCATAATCTTGTCAGTTTCTCTTGGTATTCCATTATATATTTCAAGGAAACAGTTTTAAAAAGGTTTTTGAGATGCAATTCCTTTACTTGAATAAATCTATTGAAATCCAGATACAGCACATATTTTTTGAGTAATTTGCTGATTTGGGAAGCTTGTAAAATTTTAAAATTAAAATTGTTTGCATACAATTTATTTCTGAGCAATAACTCCACTAATAACTTAAAATAAAAACTGGAAATGTAGGAAAGCCAATTGTTATTCTGAAAAAAGTAACTACAACATCAAGGTTAATATTTATCTGGAGCTCAGTTTTTATCAGCACATTTTGAAGAACAAGTGAAGACACTGATCATTAATGAGTTAGTGTTGGTCAGGTAAAATACTCACAGTTTCTTTGAATTCAGCCAGCATAGATCTGGACCCTAGATCTTAATTAGTTTGATATATAATTTTTTGAATAATTATGTTCTTGTATGTGGAAGAAATGCATTCAGTACTCATACACAATTTTCACAACTGAACCACAAAATTTCCACATACAGAACATAAAAATCAATAGTACTAACATGACTGCTCTTAATAGAAATATATCTACCATCCTGGCAATAGTGTATAGAGACATATTCATGGAAAAGATCATGAAAATGTTCTAATATAACTGCTGAACTAGGCTTTTTGTTATAAGGGACAGTCTACATTTTTATTGATGAATAATTGTTTTACAATTTTATAATTAACACAAATATGAAATATTATACTGATTAATATTATTTAGTTCTGTGATAGCCTTTGTTGTTGTCCTGTATCCCATCCAAGACCTTCTGCTATTGCTATTTCCATTCGATTTAGCTGTTGAACTGTGAGCATATATATATATATCTATATATATATATGTCATATATATATATATGTCTATATATATATATCATATATATATATATCAGCATATATCTTTGTACGTAACATGCATAAAATAAAGTTTATAGAAGAAATGATTTTTATGTATTTTTCTAATTATTGTAATCATTTGTAAATTTTATACTCTTGTTAATTTTTTCATTATATTTTCCAACTGATATTTTCCAAATATACTTCTCCTTTATGCCAAGGCCCTTTGAGAACACGTCTGATTTGCAAAGTAGAGTAGAATATATTACACACTGAGCTGACACGGGAGTGTGAGAATATAATCCTACCGCACAGTTTACTAGCTCATGTCTTAGAAAAATCACTTGACCTCTATAAATTTCAGTTTTGCATCAATGAAAACTGATTAACAATGATTATTTTCACTTGTCTTCTGAAAGAGAAAATATATCTAAAACTTCTTACAATTTAATAAGAATATCAGTTCATAATTCTATGAGCATTTCTTTTCAGTTTTGTAAATGTCTTTTACCCTTTATAAATCACGAATCATAAATTTAAAGGTTTTTAGAAGTCAAAGGCAAAAATAAATCTAAAAATCATGTAAACTAGTATATTTTATCTTAAGCTTGTGCTTGTTAGAATATCAACTTCAATCCTTCACTTTTTGTAAAATTTAATTCATAGATATGATTTCTAATGCCTGAGGCCAAAGAATGACAAATTTAAATTTCCTATGGTGTCAAACTTTTTTCATTGTTCATTTTTAAGTAAAAAATTTAAGAGTTCAAAATATAAACCTGATATGAAATAAACCAAAATAATAAAATTCTACACTTCTCTCAAATTATTTTCAAGTTATCATTGATACTGTAGATTGATATCATTGATATTTAGTTTTGAGATTAAGTATTGCATCGACACGTAGGCAGGAAAGCTACTGTTGGAGAGATTTAGTGACCACCGAGTAAAGGATCAGTGTAGAACCACATCACGAAACTTGTTTAATTAGAAAGTGTTATTTCCTCAAGAGAATATTAGTCCTTTCAGTTAAAATATGTATTACTTTCTGGGAATTCATAGATCTCTGTAGAAATAAAAATTTCTGTTTTTTTTTTTTTTTTCCCCCTTTTCTTTCTATTCTTCCATTCTTTTCTCTATTTTTCATGACAGAGGAGTAGCAGCTTTGCTGCTGCTAAGAGCCTGGGAGAACCGGAAAGACGGCATTAGGAGGAAAGATGCCGCTCCTACAGAAGAGCATTGCGAAGGAAAATTCCCTGATGGCGGCACACCTGGAGGGAGGCTGACGCAGGCAGCGAGGGCACAGCTGTCTGGGCCTTGGCTCGCTGGCAGGAACGGTCCGGGGTCTCTGGCGGAAATAATGTGATTCTCATCAGCCTCAGGCATTCACTCTACTCTCTCTTTGAGGGAAAGTGGTATCTTTTTGTAACAGTTGCCAGAGGACTGCCACAAACAGCCGTGTGGGACTCTGGGACTCTCAACAGATCCTTTTGTGCTAGTTCAGTTTTACTGCTCTCTCTGTCTCTCTGTCTCTCTGTCTCTCTGTCTCTCTTTCTCTCTCTGTCTCTCTGCCCTTCTCTCTCTGTCTCTCTGTCTCTCTGCCTGTCTCTGTGTGTGTATGTGTCCGTGTGATGTTCTCATTAGCTCTTAGGAAATACACTTATTTCCGAGGCCAGTGGTGAAGCGATATCACATAGCTATCTAGCTAAGCACGAGTTAGAATATTTCCAGAAGGAAATATCATATCAGGAAAATATCTTATCAAGATGTGAAGTAATTACAAGTAGGAAAAGTGCTCCTTACAGACTCCTTGACTGAGCTAAAAGGAGCAGGGTACTGCAGAACACACACACAACTTGCTTATACACGGCTACAACTGCTATAGAGCTCTTCCTCATCCAGTCCCAGAGCTGTGCCCGAAACCACGGTGTGTGCAACATACCTGGCTCTGCCTCTGTGGTTTTTAGCCATTAGGTGCCAGGATGATACAAACTGTGAATAAAGAAAACAAATAAATAGACTGCTACCTACAATACGGTTTACTAGCATCAAATAGAAGTGAACACTTCAAGATGAATAGAGATAACAGAATAGAAAGAGTCATTCTTTGGTGAACTTGAGGTTGTCAGAACTTTTCTGACAGTGGGGCTGCAAAATGAGGGTCAGGATTTATATAGGGGCAGAAAAGATTTTTAAAATTATAAAAATTTCTGGCTGTGTTGGCTGATGAACTAGATTAAAATCTAGAAGAACTATGGGCTTGTTTTTGTTCTTTTCACTGTTATCAGTCAAAACTGATGATATAAAAGAGCTGAAGTGGTAATCTTAGCAGCCATCTTGAATTCTGGCCATAGCTAAGGAGATGGTTCCAATAGAGGGAAATCAAAGTGCAGCAGTCACAATGCACAGGACATTGTAATCCAGCCCCCATCTAGATCAGTGGCAGATTGATCTGAGTGACTTCTCTTTCCTATCTTCCTAATATAGAAGAAAGATCTTTTCAGGGACAGATAAAACTCACCTTCAGACTTTACTTATTGTGTGTATGCTATCAGTATAAATTAACATTTCTAAATACATAACATTTCATATGCAATGCATATCACATTATAAATCTGTTTTATGTTACATAACTAAATAAACTATTTCTAAGAACTAAAAATATAGCTCTGTAACATATCAATAATACACATCACACATAAAAGATAATATGTATACAAAGATAAGTGTAAGGAATATCTATCTCTACAAAGAGAGTGAGAAATAGGAAACTGTAGTGTTCTTTCTTCTTCACTTATTGTTTCTTTTTCCTTTGGTCTATTTATTATCTCCATTACTAAATATTAGTGTCCAAATTCCAGTCAGATGGATGCCACCCTGAGCAAGCAGCCAATTCATAAATCAGCTTTTCCCACTAAAAGTCCGAGTCTGCCCGTGGGCCTACATGCTCTGTCTGAAAAGGCAGCAGATGATGTGGGGGAAGGAAGGATTCCCTTCTCACACTGCTGGTCACTGGAGATGTCAGTGATCTGTGACACTGTGACACCTTGAATGACAAGACGGTAGTGGAGCCAGGGGCAGCATGACCCTTTCAGAAACACATTTCCCATTAATCCATGAGCCTTTCTTGTTAAATGTCCCCTCCCTTGCTGCTCCCCTTAGTGGTATGTCCTGCACTGTTCCCTGTGCCACCTTTCTAGAAGCGGCATGCTTGATAAGTAGTGCTGAGTTCCAGGAATCAGTGTCTTAGCCAGATAGGAACTTTGACCATCCTGAGTCCCACATTTATGCAATAAGATTTCATCTTTTGTAACTTTTCTGTCAGGCCTTCGGTCAGGTGAGTGATCAGATCAAACCCAATCCCAGTCCTTTAGTCTACATGCTTTTGTTTCTACACTCATTCTTTTGATGTTTTCGTCTATTCTTAGTTCATAAAATACTATCCATGATATAATAACTTTCTAAATCTATCTCTCCCTCTATCTATAGAATTTGACTGCAAATTCCACCACAATATTTAATATTTATTTCTTAATAGAAAAATGAACTTAATTTTCCTTAACTAGATGTTTGATTTCCTTGTAATAAAATGTACTATTCCCACAGTTTTATTTATTTTTTTTTTTTATTTTTTTTGAGACAGGGTCTCACTTCCAGTAGTTCAGGCTTGCCCTGAGCTCAGCATTGAACCCACAGAAATCCTCCTGCCTCTGCCTCCCAAGTGCTGGGTTAACATGCATGAGCTTCCATGTCTGGCACCGTAGTATGCAGTTCTGATTGGTGGTGGGTGTGAGTCTCCGTGCCCAGCACTGTTGTATGTGGTTACCAGGGATAGAACCCTGGGCCCTTGTACTTGCAAGACAGGCACCACTGAGCTAAATCCTGGCCCTCCATTATTTTAGAAAATGTAATTAGTAGGTTTCAGGAAATAAGACCAAAGTCAATGGACTTGGATTCTGTACATTTATTTCATGCAAGTCCACCAATGAGACAGATCTTATCAAATTTGCCTTTAATCTATATGAAATATATGTCACTCATCACTGTATTCATGACTTAAAATTCCAACCTATTGGAATTCCTATTCCAAACATGACTTAAAATTTTGACCTGAAAACTTGATATGGTTAAAACTGTCCACCCTGTCATATTTTTTGTTTTCCAATAGCTTTTTCTCAATGCAGAAAGCATCATGAGAAATGCTTCACAATCGTGGTCTAAATACTGTGATAACCTCCCATGTCATTGAATGGGAGGCTAAAACCCTAGCAGTGTTCTGCACAGCCCCGTGCATTCTGTTTCTTTGTTATGATTCTGGGGCTGTCAATTCCTCAAACAGTAACTGTACCTGTGCTTTCCATTAGTTTTCTGGAAACACACTGAGACCCACATGGCTGTGACACTTGCTGCTACCTACCAAAGCCCGGGGTCATCAATCTCATCTTTATTATCTTGAATCTAGTGCCACATAAGATAAAATTTTTATTATAATTTTTAGAAGTAAAACTCTCCCCATATTACATCCTGATACTCTTTTATTCTCTGATTTTTTTCTACAAAGCAACTACTTTGACACATACACACACAAAGACACTTCACTGTATTTTTGTACAATTTTTTTTATGCTTAGTAGAATATGACCAAAATAAATGCAATTTATTCAGTATTCTAGTTGAATTACTTGGTACACTGTCTAATGCACATTAGGAAATTAACTGGCAAAATAACTTTGGATATCATTAATTTTTGATCACTATGTCATGATGTTCTCTACTGGAAGATACCTGTATTCTACAGTAACCCAAATGGTATTGGACTTACTTTGTTACAATGAAAATAGTCTTTAATTTATATTTTCAAATCTTTTGCTGAGTGTGTTGTTGAGAAGAAAACACTCAGTATTTCTACAATCATAACCAACCTAAGCAGAATTCACTTAGGTAGGAAGTACCAAGAAACCAGATATGTTTCCATTCAAAATGACTGTTTCTTTTATTGAATCTTCCAAACAAAGTTATGCTTGGAGGGAAATGGAAAGAACATCTGATACCTATTATTAGATAATCATTTAACAATTCTGGGAAGTAGCAATTCTCATTCACATTTTCTGGTAGTTATTTTGAAAGTGGTCCTGACAATGCGGCCATAGGGAGACTTGTTTTGATCAAGTCTGTTGCCTTTCTTTTTAAAGTGAATGAGACATTGCACCTGTGCAAGTTTAGGTCCTAATTGGATCTGCAGGATATCTTTAAAACCAGATGCAATGCTGTTATAAGTTTAATTTTCCAGGAAATAATTGTCCAACATCTTGTCTTCAATATTTTTTTAAAAAGAGATAATACTTATGTTTCTGCTCCTACAATTTAGTAACTTGAACAGTGTCAATGTGTACCCTTGTATTAGATTTGACAGACACTTTTACTAGTAAAATTATCTTTTCAAGAAATATGTATACTGTAGTAAGTTCCAAATAAAAATTCTTCACAAGAAATCATAACCTCAGAACTTCAATAATGAACTTAGGTTGCAAGTACTTTGAAAATGACACAGCAGTGGTCAAGATAGTTTTCAATAAATGATGAAGAAACAGAATTTGACCCAGTTTAGATGCCTTTTCTTATGTGTGTAGATCACTTACTTATATATTCTGCTTTAACTTTTTCTTCACTGTACCATATTTGAATGAGTCTGAACCAATAATTTTAATTTAGTCATTTGCATAGTCCTGATTTTTTTACCTTTTTGATTTTTTAAATATTTTATTTATTTATCTATTTATTTATTTATTTCGAGACAAGTTCTCACTTTGTATTTCAGGCTGGTCCTGAACTCAACCTCAGACTCAGCAATCCTTCTGCCTCTGCCTCCTGCGTATTGAGATTACAGGCATGAATCAACATGACTGGCATTGTTATATGTGGTTACTAGGGCTCTAACCTATGACCTTGAGCTGGGAAGGCAGGTGCCATAACCACTGAGCTAAATTCTCAGCCCAGATTTTTGAATCATTGTGTTTATGACATGACATAGTTTCATTCTTTCATCTTAATCATGGAATCCATTACAGAAAATAAAGCAAAAAAATATTCTGAGCAGTAGAACATGGTATATCAACTTTTTGGCATTCTTAGAATTACAATTATTTTTTTAAGAAAAATAATTGATGACAAAAACTGGGAATAAATATCCTGTATATTGAAGGCTGGGTTTGGAGGGAGGAAATGGAAATGGGAAAAAATGAGAATCAAAATACCTCATATATTTACACCTTCAGTTTTTCAAGGTATGTTATGTATACATAGAAATTCTCAACATCAAATGTGATAATGTTGTATATTTAAAATATACCAATAAAATCAATTTTAAAAATACCTCATATACAGCTATAAATTCTCAATATGACTATAATGGATACATAATGTATCAACCAGTTCAGTAAAGGAAAAAGAAAGGCACCAAAAGAAATAAAAAAATCATAGGGGAAAATTTAGAAAAAAAACCTTCTATATGTACCATCATATTTCTCTTAATAAGAAAAATGATACACCTACCTTGATTGTTAGTAATTACAGCTTTTAGTTCTTACTTGCCTTATGTTGATATATATATATATATATTATCTATTAATAGAAAAGATTTTGGAAGGCTTAAGAAAAATGTTGGTGCAAGTGAGGAATCTAGTTCATTCCACTAAAATCACTATATCTAAAATAGGATTCTTATAAAATTTTTATCTTAATGAGAAATCATTACTGTAAT
The DNA here is from genome assembly GCA_004026965.1 of Petromus typicus. Lineage (NCBI taxonomy): Eukaryota > Metazoa > Chordata > Mammalia > Rodentia > Petromuridae > Petromus > Petromus typicus. The sequence continues at coordinate 26,927 of PVIR01011471.1, forward strand.
TTTAAAGAAATTTCTTCTAACAAAGTGTAATTTCCTAAAATTATAAGCTCCATAATAGTCTTCTCTCTCACAAATTTTTCAATTTCTTTTAAAATTAATATAATCAACTATTGTCACAATAGTGACCAACTCAACTAACATTATTCATACATTCAGTCTTCTATATGATAGATGCTATTTTTATTAATTATATGAGATAAATCATAGTACAATATTTTAGCATTCAAATAATTAAAATAAGCATTTGACAAGTGGAAACATTCTGCATCAGATATTTTAAAAAATATTTTTCTACCAATGTGTTTTTGATAACTTCTCTTTAATTTATGTATATCTCCAAGCTTGCTTATAGATAAGGATGTGTTTGTGCTACACAAAATATCTATTTCAGAAAACTAAAAACTGGGAAATTATTAACATCAATAATTTATTAGCAATTATCCATAAAATATTGTTTTGTATATGTAACTTAAATCACCTGATCTACTGTAGGACCCACACTAGGTATCATTACTTATAACTCATTATGATAGAATACCTTAAGTTTACTAACTTCAGTAAGTTTGTATCTACCCAAGGGATATAAGGCAGACTTTGTAGTATGATGTTGGGATCTAAATCTGATCTCTTACCTCTTTTCAGAAATTCTTCCACTGATCTCCTCCTTCTGATCCTCCAGAACTAAGAACCTTTGCTCTGCTGAGCCCTGGGGGCATGGTGATCCTCCTTGGAGACAGCCACCTGTGGGTTTGATTCACCAGACATGAGAAGGCAAGTATAACCTTCATCCCTTAAATTGTGGTTGGTGAGCACTGTGTTCTAGCAACACAAAACTAAGGATATACTCATGGTAAGATACTAAATGAGGAAAGCTTTCTATTTTTATTTATTTTCTGGAGGAAGAGAATTTAAAAGATAATGCAGGACAAAAAGTCACAAGGGGCCTCCTGAGAACACTCTCTAACATTCACATCTTGAAGTACTTAAGGTCTTTTTACTCTAAGTCACATTTCTTTAGTGAAAATTAATTGAAGACTGGTAAATTTGGTAATAATTGATATATTTCTATACTGACAAAATGTCTTTGGTTGATTTCTCTAAATTCTTACGTATTTTAAAGTTTTGAAGGGATCAAGAGTAAATATTACTTTTATGATCAAAAGTTTAACCACATAAAGAGAACTTGTGAAAAGAAAATAATGTTATTTCGCTTTTTTAATGGAAATACTGACTCATTAAGTGATTTCAAAAATACTGCATTTCCAGTAATATTAAGAACTCTAGAGAAGCTGAGAGCCTAATCAAATAATAAAGATGTAGTTTTGTATTAAAATACAAATTATTCTTTAATATTTTCATTTTAAAGAAGGAAGTATCTAATACTATACAGGATGGGTTTACCATGCTTGTAGATAAAATGTCAAGCAATATTTCACTATTTTTATTTGAGTTGTGAAAGTGTTGACTGGTGTTAAAGTTCAGTTAAAAAATTTTGTAGGACTTAAGCAAGTACTTTACCCCTACTATTACCATGAGTAACCTCATATTTATACAATGTGCCATTTTCAAGTACACATTAATGACATTTCAGCCAATGTGCTTGTAACTGTAGTCCCAGTGTTCTCTTGTTATAGATGTGCACACACTAATCCATATGCACATGTATGTACCCATCTATTTCATATACACATATGCATCTATTGATGTGTTTGAAATAAATGTTGAACACTTGTTCAAATAAATGAAATAAGTGCTCTTGCTGAACATTCCCTCTTACTTAGAATCATATGTGCAAATCTTAACACTGGAGATCAAAATATATTTGGAGATAAGACCTTTATTTTTTTAAAAAAGTATTTAAAAAGACATTTTCAAAATGAGTTCTAGTCCTCTATGAGAGATTGTCTCTACAAAATGAGAAAATTAGAACACTGTAATAAAGATATGGAAGACAGTGTGAAAATACAGTGAGACAGTGTCCACTACAAGCTGAGGAAAGAGGCCAGAAGCTTATCTTGGCAATTTAGATCTAAAATGTCAGGCAACAGATGTTTATCATTTAATTCGCCTACTCAGAGCCAATCAGAAGTTCTAGGAAGCTAACATAACATACAAGACATTTTTGAGTATTTCTATATTACTTTTAATAAATATGTGGGACTTGTGAAATAAAGTATCTTTTTTGCTAATAATAAACATGAATATACTAAAATGCCATTATTGTTTGATCAATTCTTAGAGAGATAAATTTTTATTTTTTTTTAAATCCTACTATCAGTGATTCATTAGACCTTGATAACACTGTGTCAGGTCCTAGAGAACAATTCCTGAAAGACAGCATCTGCTTCTGCATATTCTGTTAGACTTGACTAAATTTGTTGTCTATATTCATTTGATTTCTTAAACATGAGAAATAACCACTTTTTCCTTCAGCCATTTGTTATTTGACTGTTATGATTTTTTTCTCTATCCCAAAATAGGTATTCAAAAGTAACACCCAAAATCTTTCTTGCCTCCTCATTATTTGTGGTGGAAAGTGAAATTATGTGGGCTATAGATTTAAGGGCTTCATAAAGAATTTCAATACTATATATGCTTTATGTTTGTTTATCATGGGAACAGATTTGGTCCTTTTCCAAGTCAGACTCAGAGAAAGACTTTCATAGAGATTTTTGTTGATAATATTGTTGGAAGATTTTCAATTTTAGTTTCTTTCTATAACTGACACATATATATTATCACACGCAAGTAGATTCATAGACAGAGGTATCAAGAGGATGGATATTGTTCTTTTCTAGCTCTTTCCACCACATCGTACTCAAATTTCATATAAAATGTGTACAATGTGCATATTGAAATTATCTTAGACTATTTACAAGAAACGATACATTTTCTGGAGACTGTCTTGCTCCCCTGTTCTTTCTTGAGTCCCTGAGCCCAATTTCTCCTCTTGCCTTGTGAATTTTTAAACTCTCATCCTTTTAATTAATTATCTTATAGTTTACAATGTTCAGCTTTGATTACCAGCTAAGAATGCTGACTAAAACCATTGTCTGCTGAAGCAGCAATTTTAAGAGTTTGGAGAGTTATGTATTAAACATGCCAATCTGTAGATGGCTTGTGGCCTAAGACTTTGGATGGCAGTGGTACCTAGGGAAGAGTCAGAGAACTTTTACGGAATTGCAGGGAGGTTAAAAGGGGACATGGAAGGACACCAAGGAAAAGCCTCACCTACTCCATAATTTTGTCCAAGACGATCCTAAATATCTAAAGCAAGCTGAAATGTCTGAATAAATTGAACACAAGGGAGAGAAAAAGCTGGCCAAAGTCAGAAACAGATGGTGCTCTGATATGATCTCAACTGGGGTTATGTACCTGAGTTCAAGAGCCCACTGGGCAAATGTCCAAGTGCCGTGCACACCAGTCCATCCTTGATAATTAAGGCTAATTAAGTTGTGCTTTTTATCTTAGTCCAGTGTTGGAACATTAAGTAATCACAACAAATACATTTTATGTTATCTAAGGATACATGCAACAAATATTTATGAATTGTGTAGTTGGTGAAAATTATGGTGCTTAAGTTTTAATTGAAAAATGTGCAGATTCTTGATCAAATATAATATTGAAATAATGTGATTTGTTTAAAAAATTACTATTAAGGACTATTTTAAAAATTTCCACATATTTAGAACCTAAGGAATAAGTTACATGAAGTGGAAATTTCTGTTTTCAATATGGCTACATTTACAAATAAAGGAAAATATTATTTTTTGAAAAAAATTGTTTCATTTACTTTTTCATCTGTAACACATTGCTTCATATTACATTCAGACCATAACATTCATAATAGTAGGATTAATACTTTCCCATCGTGTAGTTTTCCTCCTATAATGGTTTCTGTCTTTTATAGATAGAATGAATTTATTATGTCTTTTAATTTTGTGTGCAAACTAAGTGTGTATGTGTTTGCAATTTGTGAACTGATTTCCACATATTGTGTTAAACATCTCTAGGAAAAGAGAAGAATCATTAAAATGTTTGTGTTGGTGTGTATTGGAGGGGAATTCCTCATGTTAAGAACATGTATTTAAGGCAAATAAAGTTGATTACATGAACACATTTAAAATGTTCAGCATCCTCATTATAGAAAGTAAGATATTTATTTCAAGTATTTGATTTTTTTGTTTTACATGAGAAAATAAAAATTGCTCTTATTACTTATTTAAATTATTTATATCAGTTATATTACCCATTAAATATGGATTTGTATTTTTTAGAATATTCAATGAATTGTGCAAAAATTGCTTTTATTTACTTTAAAAATAACTACTCAGCTACTTTCTCTTTTTATGCCTTTCACACTTTCTTTCTGAGGGATTGTTTGACATATGTAATCTACTATAGGAACTAAAATGGAAAAGCTTATAATGACTCCAGTACATAGAAAATGTTCAGCTATAATAAAGCCTTTAACCACTCTGTCTCTGTCACTGTCTCTCCCGGTCTCTGTGTCTCTCATTCATAAAGTACACATCAATATATACAAGTACTCTCTCAGCAGAGCAAACGTGTGTTTATGGAGGCTCATTTTCCCTTTTGAGATATGTTCTCGCTTTGTAGTTCAGACTGACCCTGAACTATGTAGCCCAGGTGAGCCTCGAACTCAGAGTAATGTCCCTGCCTACACCTCCCGAGTACTAGGCTTACAGGCATAAGTCACCATGCCCAGCACTGTGCTATGTAGTTACTGGGGGTGGAACTCAGGACGTTAAGCTTGTGAAGCAGACGTGGAAATAGTGAGCTAAATTCCTGGCCCCAAAGTAGACATGTTCTGAGCACTTTCCAGCCTATGATGTGGAGAGCAAACAGGGGCACGGCAACAGTGATGGAAGAGACCCGTCTTGTATGAAACCACAGATTTTTTTTTTTTTTTTTTTTTGTACCGAAAATTGAACTCCCGCCTTTGTGTTTCCAAAGTAGATACAACACCACTTGAGCTAAATTCTTGGCCCTGATGAAATTTTGATAAAATTGTTTTCCTTATAAGAGACTTCATTTACCTTTTTATGTTTATATGCTATTCTGTGGTAAAAGACATGGGAAATGTTCATTTCCTTCGGTCTGCTGTATCCATCACATATCACTTGGTGGCTACTTACGACGGCTGCACTGAGTGCTTTCCAGACCACTTTGAAATGTGAACTACTCTTCTCTTTGTTGGCGGCTGATTATCATCATAAATCGGCATTGTTTGCTGCCTGAAGGGCACGCAGTATCTGCACTATCTGCTGGGACACAATTTTTTGATGGTTTTCAGAAAATAAATTAGAGTGTGCTTCTAAAGTTAATGAATTTACGACTCAATAGAAACCCTATAATTCTACTTTAAAATTAATTTTTAGTTTGAAATTTTGTGGTGAATAATTGATGCTGATTAATTTTTAAAATAATAATAAAATGACATTTTGTCATATTATGTATTAACTTTCTTAGCACTTAAGATTGTTCAGTGAAAGGAACAATTGTTAAATATCAGGTTTTTTTAGGTTTAAAAAAGTCAATCAATTGGGCTGTGTTATTTATAACCATCCTGTTTTTCTGAACAAACGAATGAAAACATTATGCTAGATTAATATTCTTTTCTTCTGCCTTTTATTTTTTATGGTACTTGGGATCTAATTGAATGGTCTTCTTAGTTCTTAGTTTGAACTAGGTTGTCTTTCAAGCCCTAACTTTCCCAGGCTGTAGTTGAACCTGGAATCCTTTTTTTTTTTTTTTTTTAATTAATTGAGTTTATTGGTAATTTTAAAAAAAAACTTTATTGGTATATTATGAATACACATGATAATCACATTCAACATTAAGAGTTTGTACCAGAATATAACTTGACTTTATTCTCATTTTTCCCCTTCCCCCACTTTGTAACCTCCACTCCCCATATACATAATAGATAGAAAATATTTAGAAGGGAAGAGGGTGTAGGGGTAAATAACGAAGGGAAAAATAATGTGATAATAATAAAGAAAAAAAGAACATGGAATCCTTTTGATTCAATGGTCTTAGAATGCTGGGCTTACTACCCACCATGGCCAGCTCCAGAGCACTCTTATTTGAATTCTTGTAGTAACTAGTTAGAAGCAAATTTATATATGTATATATACTGACAACATACCAGCACATACAGAGTGACTGCTCTTACAGTTTATATGTATACTGCAGTACTACAACTGATTCTACCTGCAAATTACTCCTTTTATGCTTTATATTACCCTTGCAAAATATGCTAGGACAAATTGTAGGTACTATAAATATATTATTAATTATTTTCCAACTGGGGGTTCAATAAAGAAAGGTGAAGATGAATTATGCGTCATCTTCTGTTAAATTTTACTTAGGTAGAGTGTGATTTTTTTTTCTTGTAGCTATTTTAGAATGGGGCCACAGAAATGTCTATTTCTCATCACCATTTAGAAAATTTTCCTTTCTGTTTTCTTCCTATAAATTCAGATAAAACTTGAGCAATAAATAAGAATCTTTCTACATAAAGGCCGGGTTTACCATGAGCTTACCTCTCAATAAATGTCATATTTTGCATAAGAGATGTACATTTCTCTTTGTCATCATTTGTATTGAGCTGGTTCAAGGGAGGAAAGATGTAATAAACTTTTGAGTTGTACTTATGATTATTATTATGTGTGTGAAAGCATCCTTAATGTTAGATGGCAATAGAAATAATTTATTCAAATGAAGAGCTAAATTATTCAGACAAATAACATAAGCAATACTGAGATAAATATATCAGTTTTGTGTAAGTTTCTCTTGGATTCACTTGGTGGCTGACTTGCATTTGTTTTTCTTTAAACAGGGAAGATATGTTCCAAGACCTTCAGTGGAGCCTTGAAGCTAAGAATATTACTGTACCTTGCATATATTTTATTCTATACATACATACATGCATACACACATACATACATGCATAAGGCTTTATTTACAAACTTGATAGAGCAAGCTGTAGACAATAGTGAATGATAAAATAATAAATTTTGCAGAATATTTTAACAAAAGCTATATGAATATGATCTATGTCTCTTCCCACTCTCTCAAAATATTGTTAGCCCATAATAGCTTTAACCTAATACTTAACATTTTTTTAAGTTGAGAAGTTCGATAGTTTTACTAAAAGGAAATACTATGTGGCTTCTCTTTGGAACATCTGAATTGCCAGCATTATTACACTGTGCTTTAGGTCAATATCAAGGAATATAATGTTGATTTGTACACTAATAACTCAATAATACAAGGGCCGAAAAAGCTACTAAGTGATTAAAAAATGGCTCGTGAACATGAGATAGATATACTTCATGTCTTACATGGGTTGGAGAAACATGCAAGGTTTTCATTGTACTACTCAAAATGACACACAGCCTTAAAAATCTGATTATCATATTTCTGAGCTTTTCCATTTGCTATTTCTAGAACTCAACTGACCAAGGGTAACTACTACCATAGAAAGCGAGTGTGGGTAGGTGGACTATGATCTCATGCAGTACGTGGAAAAGATAAACCTAAACTTTTTTCGCTAAAATGTATTTTCTCTTTTTAGTAATACATTTTCAGAAATTATACCATGAAAATAAGAAATTGATTGCACTGTTAGAACCCAAGGGATTGAGATAATATTTGACTCCAGTCTAACAAGCTTATGCAAATCCTAGGTATCCTACAAGCAAAAGTTTCTAAATTTGTTGTGTTACCTGAAATTTCTGGGCCAGTGATATGGCTAAGTGGGCTCAATTGAGAACAATATTTCATTTAATGTAAAATCACATATAACTCAGTCTCTTCAAGGTGAAAGTCAAATATACCAAGTAAATATATTGTGAAGCTGTATACAGTATGATTTAAATGCATCATGTAAGCAAAGGAACATGCACCCTTATAGATGATTGTAGGAGGTATTTTAATACATGAATAAAAACTCTGATTGGCTAACATTATTGGTAAAATAGTTTTCTATCATTGAATAAAACTTCACTCATTTGAAAATCCAAGTGGGTAGTTTCAACATGGTACAAGAAGAAAGAAAGGTAAACTTTTATAACAAAATAATACCGATGAAGTATTCTTACAAAACCTGTGTCTGATTAAAAAAAAAAATTCAAATCTGACCATTAGTTTTAAATACACAAAAAACAAAGAATAAGAACACATTACAGATAATTTATAATTCTTACTTCACAATACAATTGAGCAAATATCTAAGTCTATCAACAAACTAAGAAATGAGAAAGATAAAATAGCAGAATTTATAGATAAAAATTTAAAAAGTGTCTGTTGTGTAGATAAACATTCTGTTTAATTTATTTCTATCAGTGCTTTTCTCTGATAACGAAAAATTCTTCAAAACTAAATAATTTAAAAATTAGATCATAAAAGTTACAAATATGATTTGGAGCTTATAGTCATAAAATTTTATTTTTGCCTTAAAATATTTTTTGCTCTGAAAACTATTTTAAAATATTAGCATAAAGATATTCTGGGATATATGGCAATACAGATCGCTAAGTTATTTCTAGTTTTCTTAGTTTAAGGTTTAACAAAGCTACACATAGTGTTATATCTAAGTACAAATCACAAACTACAGAGGTAGTTCAGTTTTTACTAGTCTAGGGAAAATAGTACACTAAATATTTAAAGTTTAGTCTGAGTTTCAATCCAGATACCTATAAATAAAACTATAAATAAATTGTTCTTATAAATTAATATTATATAATAAATATGGGATGTTACTAGAATGAAAGATTGCTGAAATGGAGAGTCCCTTATTAGATGTAAGCTACAATGAATCAGATATCACTTGTCTCTTTCATCAAAATATTGTCATTTAATTTGTAGCAAAATAGGTGCATGCAGAAAATAGTGTTAAGTGGTATCAATCAGACATACAAATTTGAATACTGTTTGGTGTTCCTCCTGTGAGTGAGGCAAAGTATAAACAAAGAAAAGAGTAAAAGGTGGACAGAAAGGGACAACAGGACAGACCTCACCCAATAAAGAAAATGTCCAAGGAGAGTAGAAAGAGGGAAGGGAACAGGACATGAGTGGGATAAAAATATGCCACGTGCAGGAACTTAAGGACCCAAGTCAGTATTAGCATTATGTGTCATAATCTGTGCTAAAACAACCAGTATCAGTAAATACAAAAAAAAAAAAAAAAAAAAAAAAAAAAAAAAAAAAAAAAAAAAAAAAAAAAAAAAAAAAAAAAAAAAAAAAAAAAAAAAAAAAAAAAAAAAAAGTCAGATAACCAGAGATGGAGGATGGCGGAGGAAGCAAGGGAAAGATAAAGATATTCTGGGATATATGGCAGGATTTTCAAATGAGTCAAGTTTTATTCAATGATAGAAAACTATTTTACCAATAATGTTAGCCAATCAGAGTAATAATAATAATAATAATAATAATAATAATAAGCTGTAACAAGCTAAAATACATGCATGTAATTAGTCCTAAAGATGATTTAAACAGGCAAGAACTACAAACATGTGCTAATAAAATAAATTTAGAACATTGTCACTTTGATGATGTTTATTTACTTACCTGTACAAGGTGAACAACTAGATATGAATGAATGCTAATATGAATAATGAGTAAAAAGAGATTAATTTTCTCAATCTACTAAGGATATTCATTTTCATTCCATTTAAATTTGTGTTTTTCTTTGCCTTGAATATTTTCATAAAAGTGACTGTTTTAGTTTTCAAGATTAAAACAGTCATGCTCAGAAAGTATTTAATAAAATTATCTTTAAAAATTCAGAGATTCAATTATTGTACCACTCAAAGATTATAAAGGCCAAGTTATGTTGAGATTTATGTGAAAATGTAACATTCACTACTAATTAAAAACAAATATAATCTTCATTCCATTTTTCCAGAACTAATTGAAGTGTAATACAGTTTTATGATGACTAATTTCTTTTCACTCATTGGCATTTAACAAACTGCTTACTATACATTAAATTATTACATAAAAATAGTGGGCATTTTAGATTTAAAAACATATTAGTATTGCAAGTATGAATACAAAATTAGTGAAAAAAATTTTAAACCTATCCAAGGATTCCAAGTAGGTTGTTGTTTTACTTTTCTTTTTGGCTTCATTTCTAATGTATTATCTTGGTTGACACTTATTTCACATCTTTAAGTGGCTACATCACAAGTTAATGGTTAAAACATTATTTTTTGGTTTCATGTTCCACGAGGCCAAACTGTCAGTTAAAAGCAAATTCACTTTGACTTAAGCATGTATAGAGCACTAACATGAATAATCATTCAAACAGAAAAATTAATCAATTGATAATTAAAATTCATAATTTCCCCACGCTTATAATCAGAGTAAGTCATATTAATTAAAGTTATATTTTGATATATCTTTTCAAAAGTCTTACTCTAAGGACTGAGGATTTAGCCCAATGATACCACTTACCTGGGGAGTACAAGGGCCTGAGTTCAATCTGTGGTACCATAAAACAAACAAACAAACAAACAAAAACAAACCTTACTCTGTATCTTTTCGTGAGACTAGATATGTAACACAGAAAAGACTGAATTCACCTAAAGATGTTGTGCAACATAAGGATTTATTTGTCAATATGTGACTTTTAAAGTTTGATATGTCTCTATCGTTTTGGATTGTTCTTTGCAAATCTGATTCTAATCTCAAAAGTAACTGTTAAAATCTAGTATTACCTATTAAAATTACCTTTAATATATATGATATAATTTAATGAGATATGGATTATTCTCTTTCGTAGTATTTAAATCAAGTTTCTGAATATTTCTCTGCAGCTTTTCAGTTATCATTATATCAAATACTTTATCATTTCATTTGGCCAGTAGTTTCCTGCATTTAGGATGTCTCCCTAGATGCCACTTGATTTCCTTTTCATTTGCAGTTCTTCCTCTGAATTCCTTCCAGTCTCTCACATTTTTCTGTTATGGAGGCAACAAAACCCAAAAGTACTTTAATCCAGTTCGTCAGCACCACATAAAGCAGATTATCACCTCTGTGTCCCAGGATGTCAGGATTCTTTGCCTACAGATCAAAGAAACACTGAACTTTTACACATTTCTGAAACATCAGCTAGATATTTTCAGGGGATGACTAAGGAAGTGTGAGGAGAAGAAAGTCAAAACAAGTGAGGCACAAAAGTTTAAAAAGAAATCAAATCTATTCAAGAGCTTCTGCAGATTCTCATCTCTTTCTCCAAAGACTGGGTTTAGAACTCTACTTCACCAAATTTCATTAGAAACTAAGATATAAATGTGTAACACTAATGCACAACAAATAAGGAAAAAAAATAATAATAAATGATGACAAAATAAATGTGGACATAACAAGTAATCTGGAATTCCTGGTGAAATTTTAAGTGACTCATGCTTTAATATATGTCTATAAATTTTCAGTGTATTGAAATGATGACTAAGATAATGGGAAAAGTGCATCCTCAAGCAAACATAAGGAGAAAGGTTTTGCAATGACCTTTCCTTCCTTTGTAATGTGTAACTAGAAAGACCAGATAAACAGTTATTGTGATGGAGTCTTGTGAATACTGTGAGAAAACCCTGCAAATTAGGCTCTCACTCATCTTAGTCATTACATTTATCTACCTGAAGAATAGTATTTCCTGGGGCTTTTTGTGGACTTTTACGAGTCTTTACACCTATTGAATTTATTGATGCCTTTGTCTTTATATCTGAGTTCATAAATACAGAGAAACTCATTTTTCTTTAAGTCACTCCATTATATAGTTAATCTTGGGTGGTAAGTAAACAGTCGTTGTTAAATATTTTGTAATTCATTATTCTTAACACAGTATAGGAAGCACAGTATAAAATTTTTAAATTGTGGTAAGTATTGTATTGCTAATATGTGTAAACTAACATGGAAATGCCATGATCATGTATATTTTAAAATTTAGATAATAGGTGCAAATTCATAAAAGTTCTTCTAATCCTGAAGACAACTATGTTACTAGATTTTGACTTGGATCATGTAATGTATTGTTATTTTTCCATAATATGTACTTGAACATTGACTATACAGAGTATTTTAATTATGTTAATACTTTAATATAACAAAGTTAAACATTTCAAAAATATTTCATATATCAAATAATTCATAATATTTTACCTATAGAGGTAATTTATTTTTATCAAAACAAAACAAATATAACAAGTGCATGATGAATCTCCACAAAGACCAGATATATTCCAAACTGAAAAGTATTTCTGATGTGGGCTGGGGATCTAGCTCAGTGATTCCAGTGCATGTCTTGCAATTGCAAGGACACTGGTTTGATCCCCGGTAACCACATAACAATACTGGGCGTGGAGACTCACCACAGCAGCAATCAGTACCACATACCACAGTGCCGGGCATGGTGGATCACGCCTGTAATCCTAGCACTCGGGAGGCAGAGGCAGGAGGATTCCTGTGATGTGAGTTTGAGGCTCAGCTCAGGGCCAGCCGGAACCACAAAATGAGACCCTGTCTCAAAAAACCTTAAAAAAAAAAAAAAAAGTATTTCTGATGAACTAGCAGGAAATGGACTTTTACTGTACATTCTTGTTGAAGAGAGAATTACTAATCCACAGTAATTAAAATACTCTACTGTTATTCATAAGGAGGTAATAGAGAAGAACTGTTAGAGTTTTATTATTCTTATTATTCTTTATTATTCTTATGGGTTTCCTAAAAACATGTATAAGTAATCATTATGACTTCTAATTTTAAGATTGTTAATAGTCAATTTATCCTTTCCTCCCAGCGAGTGCTCTTTTATTCTTATGTAAAAGTTCCATTTAAAAGTAACAAATGGAACTGTAGATGACCATACACACACCTACACTTTTAGAAAATATGCTTTTCCTTGTGAGCATATAATAGCTAATTTTATACTGCTTACTTTGATTCCATTAAATGTGTGTTTTAAAATATTTTTCTTTAATGCTTTTCTTTTATTATTTTTTTCTGGTATAATAAAATTAATGCATATGACAGCTTTAAGCACAGATTTGCTCTTTTTCTTTGAATCAAAGTGACTGATTTATTTGGTTTTTACTATAATCTTCTGCAGTGGTACCTCACAGTTCAATTACTTGGAAACAGTAACTGCCTGCCTATGCAAACAAAAGTGTTTCTTCATTTGACATTTATTTGATGTTTCCTCCGCCTCCTAGAAGTTTAACTGAAAAGGCAAAATAATAAAATCCAGTGTCTTCTGGATGTGATTTACACAAAACTATTTCTTTATGGTTTATCATACTGTATTTAGGTTAAATTTCACATCTTCTATTTTTCTCCTTACGTGGTCATTGATAATGCAATCTTACTTATTGTTGTTCACTAAAAACTAAGGATAAAATTTACAACTAATAAGGACATTCCTTGATTTATGTGTAGTTTATGTCTCAATAAACGTAGCATGATTTGAAAACATTGTGAGATGAAATGTACTTGGTGTTAAGCATCCTAGCTTACCAGGGGAGTAACCTAACCACACTAGTTCTTAGTGCTTGTGATCTTGTGAGTGACTGAGATTTCATGCTTCATGTCATTGCCAGCAATTGTTGGAGAATATGGTACCATGTAGCAGAGCCAGATAAAAGATCAAAATTTAAAATAAAAGTACAATTTTGATGGATTTTGTATCATTTTCCACCATGATAAAAAAACATTGTAAGGCAATTGATTGTGATCAAAGTTTGTTTATATTTATCTAGTCAAGATATGAAAAAGTTAGGGCCTATAAAATATACAATGTGTATTATGTAGAATCAAAGCAATATTTTTAAAATTGGGCTTATTACTTAAGAAATTTGCCATTGATTTGTTGGAAATATCATAGTTTTCTAATGAAACTTTTCTAGAAATTAATGTGTAAATGATTTACATAGATTACAGAATTATACTATCTCTATTTCACACTTCATTACTAACGTTGAGAGTAGGAAAATCACAGTGGAAAGTTATTATTCTTCTTGTCCTTATAGGTGGGAAGCTACAGTAAATTCTAGTGAGGAAACACTGCTCCAGAAAGAAATGAAACATAATTTTTACCAATTCTTCACTCTAGTTTTAACAGATATTTCCTTATTATTCACATGATTATACAACTATAACATTATTTCTGCTCAGTTTATTATATATAGTATTATATTTATAGTATTATATATGATTATTCAAATTGTGTAGAAATGAAAGCAGTTTGTGATTATACTTTCAATAGCAACTCAAAGTAGAAATAAGTTTTTTAAATATATTTACAGTTTTTCAACTATGGCAATTAAGAAGTCTATGCATTATAACATTTTTCCTGGCATAGTACATGGTTTGGCCTAAATGGAAATGTATTCCTTCAAAAACTCGTATTTATATTCATTTTTATTTGCAATTAAAAGGACTTTATTGTTACTGAAACACTGGAGAGTCCTTTTATATAACATAGAAGTCTGTGAATTACTGTTTTCTGGAAATTCAGCATCTCATGTTCCTTCTGTCTGGTGAAAACTGGGGTGCTGACTCTAGGAGGAAATGAGAAAACTTTCCCAGGTAGTATATTACAAGCTACTTAAAATAAATTTGAAATAAAAGTCTTTGACACACCTACTGAAGATCACCTGTATGTATTAATAGTCTGATAGTACACTGCTGGCCACAGACAATATGAATACTAACTGTGACAAATCATATTAAGCAAAAATCTTCCTCTACATATAATTTTGAAGCCCTAAAAATCAAAATATATTTTAAACATTTATATTTACATTAGCAATGCCTATAAGAATTTATACGTACTTTAAATGTTTTCAACACTTTAATTTACCTTAAAGAAGTAAAATATCTCCTATTTACATTAATAAAGCATTGCAATTAATTAGTTTACTATTTTCAGTTTCAGTTTATTTCCTTAAGCCTTTGATTATATTATATATGCTTATCATCTACATATTATAAACCCAGACAAAATAGATTTTTTAAAAATTTATCTCCATGTCCTCCTCCAAATACATTATGATTGTAAATTTAACACATTTTAGATATGTTACAACCTAATTTCACTAGATTGACAGCTTGATTAAAATTTCTCATTATTTTGAAATTTTTCCAATTAGTCATTTAAAATCTGAATAATTTAGGACTTCTGCTTCTTTATATATCCATTTATGTTAACTAATAAATTACTATGAAGCTTAGCTAGCAAAAAAGATAAAACATTCAGTGTGTTGTGCAAAAGACAGCCAATATTGCCTCAGCGAGTCTGTGCCAGGTAGTATCGAAGGAGCATGACTAGGTCTTCTGTCCCTTACCTCTAGTATGTTAGACAGACTCAAAACTTCTTGATACATTCTTTTAGGAAACTGTTTTTGTTTTTTATATCTTTAAAACTTTGAATTTCTTTTAAAAAGAGGTGATCATTATCCTAATGATTAGCCACTCCCCTCATTGACAAACATTTTATTCACATGCTATGTGACTCCCCTTACTGTTCTTCACTAGGACTCCATACTACAGTTATCATTGGATTGAATTTGCATGAAGGACACGAAATCAACGTGGTTCAATTTGCCTGAGAGAATAAAACAGGGACGCTACAGGTTTACCAGTTGTGCTTCATTTCCATGATGAAATTCAAACATGTTCCAGGAAATACAAATTTACAGAAAAAAAGAATTCCAGGTACACAAGTCTATGTACAGAAACACCAAGAAAATTAGGATTTCTCAAGTGATGAAGTCCACAAAGTCAAGCCAGTATATTGTATTTTTTCATATTCATATATTTTTTCTTTATTAACTTTCCTTGTAAATTTTAGATATATAATATGATCATATTCAACATTAATAAAATAATACATGTATGTGATTTATCTTGATTCTAATTCTTTCCCATTTCTCTGGCCTCCTTCTAATCCTAACCTCCTATATACATACATTTAGTTTCCACATTTTTTGTTTTTATCATCAATTTTTTCTGCCTCATGTTACTCAATTTAAAGAATTGAAACACCCCTAAACATATCAGCAGATCAGTATATCAGCACTGACTAATTTATTGGGAACATAGAGACCTCAAAAACTGAAAGAAAAACATTAAATCAACAATCCTTTGATATCTCTAAATGTCTTATTTTTAAAAGAATAATGAATTTATTCATGCCCCTCTCTCCAGTAGAACTGTTTTCTATTAAACATTGGGTTTCTAAATAAAAAATATTTTACCTTAAGACCTTCCATATGTTCCTTAATATATGAACTATTTTCTTAAAAGACTGAGGACAATTATAATTTGCTATTTAGAGTCTGTGGTAAAAGATGTCAAAAATTTATAATTATTTGATGTAATATATCATTGAATATCGGTATACTATGCTATTTGAACTAATATGTTATCAGCGAGATAATAAAGGGATTTCATTTTTGAATGCTACTAAAATTTCATAAGTGACCTGTTTTTATTAAACATGTAAAATTTGACAATTTTGCATAATTTCTACTAGATATGGAAGTATGATTCTTTACAATGCTTATAGATTATATCTTTAGATTATGCTTTTAGAAATGCTTTCTAGTGTTGTTGGTGCTGAGTGGAAATAAATTTAGAATTAAGCAGAGATGTTAGATACTATTATTAAAGGGATTGAATTTTATTTTATTTATTGTTATTATTTACACCACTGGGAATTGAACCTCTAGCCTTCTCATTGAACTTCACCCTCAGCCTCTTTCTATTTTTATTTGAGGATCAAATCTTGCTAAGTTTGTAAATTATCCAGGCTGTTTTTGAACATGTGACCTTCCTGTATCAGAATCAGAGAGTCTGTTAATTACAGATATAAACCAATTAACCAGGAAACAAATGTGTGTATTAAAAAGTGTTTTTTTAATTTTTCTTGGAATTATAGCTTACAATATACTCTCAACGATAGTTCCTTATTTATTTTTGCAGTGAATAATTGTAGAGTGTTTGCATTTGTGAGAAGTGAAGCTACTAAAATGAGCATAATGCACTATTTTTCCCATTAATTTTATGTTTTAATTGAAAATATGAGTAAATGGGTGATTTTTGTACATTTCCTCACACATTATGTAGTCCATAAAAAGTAATCAATAATACCATGTCGAAGAAGGAAAAAGTAACGAGCATAGTGTAATTGAATGCTGTTGAATAAAGTAGTTTGATTAATAGTACTAATGACAACACCAATAACAATAGTAATAAGTGACAGCTGTTATTGAAGGATCACTCACAGGCCATGGTGATGAGCACTTGTGTGAAGTCATTGAGCTCTTCCAGTAGCTCTATGAAGTAAGAATAGGAGCAGTTTATAATTTGCAAAGCTCAGTACAAAATGAAAGTGTGGGGCCTTTTATTCCAAAACTATTAATAATCTCAAGTTGGCAAAAGCTAAACAAATATTAGCCAAAGTGCAAGACACTTGTAAATGTGGGGCTTGATGCAGCTGCTGCACCCCCCCACACACACACACACGGTGTGGGAAGAACTGTTATGATCCCCACTGAACAGTTCAAGAAATCAAGGACACAAGTATGAGCATTTCTTCATATTTTTTTATAATGTTTCAAGATCACTTCTTTACAAAGATGTTCAATACAGAAGCTGTTGCTCTCATCTGGATGGATGGCTAATGAGTTTTCATCAAATGTTAAAATTATATGGTTAATCTTTAAGTTGTTGTATATTCTTTTTCAACTTATGAAAACCCAAGTTCTATTTTTCCAAAATGATCCCTTGACTTTTCATTTTTATTATACTAAGCCAAAGTTTACTCATAATTTTTGATCCATCTATGGACAGTTATAATTTAAAAACCACAGAAAAGAAAATTGCTGGATGTTATGACTTAAGTGTGAAAGCTAAAAAGTAAAGATGAAACGTAAGACAACATTTATCAGAACCTGGCAAGTGGATGTTGAAGACGATAGAGAGAAATGATTAATGGGGACAAGAAAGCCATCAACTAAGAATAACTTCTAATGTTCCATAGCATAGTAGATGATTATGTTTAACAGTTAAGCACATTCTTAAAATAACTTGTGGAGATGTTGAAGGAGTCCAATATAAAGAAATAACAAATGAGATTGTGTACACCCTAGTTAACTAATCTAAACATATATAATGAATTATCAGTATGCTACGGAGATGTAGAACTGTACATGGCAATTAAACTTCATGTATCAGTTCAAAAACAGGCATCTGACTGAGCCTGCCTTGCAAGTGCAAGGCGATGAGTTTGATCCCTGGGGGGGAGGGGGGAAGAAAGTGTCTATATTATACAGACCTGTTTTAGATGAAATAAAAGGCCCAAAGAAACACATGAAGAAATATTCAGCATCACTGGACGTTTCAGAGATGCAGATGAAAACAACACTGAGATTTTATCTCACTCTACAAAAATGGCTGCTATCACGAAATCAACCAATAAAAAATTCTGATTGGGATGTGAGGAGAAAGGAACCCTTTTCCACTATTGATGGGGATGTAGACTGGGGCAATCACCATGGAGATAGGTGTGAAGATTACTCAAAAACTAGTATTAGAGGTCTCATTGGACTCTTCTATTTCCCTGCTCGGTATTTTCAAGGAAGAATTAAACTTATCATTCCACAGTGACATGTACACATCCATGTGTGTAGCAGAATGATTTGTAATAGCTAAATCTTGGAAATAGCCTATCAACTGGAGACTGGATAAATAAGATGTGTATTTTTATATAAAACTGAGTATTACTCATAAACAAGACAGATAAGCTTGAAATATTTATGACTAAATGGATGGATTTTGAGGTCATAATCATAAATGAAACAAATACACACATTGAGTAAATATCATAATATTTCTTTAGTGTGAAAAATGTATGACATGTGTTGGGAAATAGGAAAAAAATGTTCAAAGGGGAAGGGAAATTAGGGAGGGTGAGAAGGGGAAAGGAAAGAAAGGAAATAAAACAAATGGTGCTAAAAATGGAAACAAAATTTATGATTATGGTGAACTGGAGAGGCTGAAGAGAGGTGAAGGATATGGAAAAAGTAAGCACCATGATATATCATGCACAGGTACAAATGGTTATTGAAGAATATGATCATAATGTATTCCTAAATGTACCAAAAAACTCAAGAAAATAAAATTAAAAAGAATAAAAAATATCCACAATGTAATGAAATATTCAATTCCTATTTACAATGGAAATCACCATTTCTATGCATTTAACACTGAGATTTGAGAAGGGATCACCTGTTCATGAGACTCCAGTTAGTTCACTCAGTCACATGTCTAAGGAAAATCATACCATGGCCAGCAGCTGTTGTCTTTCCCCACATCACCATCACTATCCTGCGTGTATTGTCTCTCCACCTCAGGTCATCTTTTTCATTGTTGACCAAGCCTAATACTTCATTTTTGGGAAGGTTTCTGACTACACATAAGAAATTACCTCATATTCTTAAAGAAGAACATGGAAAAGAACTGAAATGAGGAAAGTAGATTTCAAATTGTATAGATTTGCAAAGATAGATAAGAATCCTGAATATACAGATTAAAAAATTCTTAACTATCAAAAATTATAGAAAAGAATCCTGAGGGAGAGGGAGTAACTGGCATGACCAACACACGGACCTGGAACCTAAGTGTTGGCAAGAAGCTTGGCAGAGGCCCACACTTGCATCTGTCAGTGAGAGCCCACTGGAAATGGCGGCACTAAGAGCTCAGATCACGGGGGAAAAAGAGAAGCAGTCTCATAACTCAATCTAAACCAATCTACCTTGTAGGAGAGCAGACTTCCGTTCCTTAATTTAGATTGGATCATCAAGTTCAGAACTTACAGGAAAAGTGGTGGAGGTTGCACTACAAAAGTGGTTGCACTACAAAAGTGAAAAGAGAAAGAAAAAGACTGGATAAAAAATCCGTGGTTCTTCTACAGAATGTAGTATTACTCCATCATAAAAAAATGATAAGTTTGAATCATTTATACTTAAATGGACATACCTTGAGGATATCCTCATAAGTGAAATAAATAGGGCACAGATAGGTACATATCGCATCTTTTCTCTGGTATGAGAAAATAAAGATGTAAATGAGTCCTAGAATTGTATGTTATATATTGTGAAATAGAAAATGCTCAATGCAAAATAGGGAGAAGGGG